>OZ012739.1:622006974-622259474 GCA_963859935.3 Lathyrus sativus | reverse complement strand
TTGACCTATATATTATTGATGTAATCATTTCACTAATATACGTTATTAATGACAAGTGTTATTTTAAAATTAATGAGTGAATCCTAATTTTTTTTTATTAATTATAGCAAATTGTCTTTTGATCTAAATAGTTTTATAAATAATGTCAAAACAAAAATAATATTACATACAAGAAAATATACAGCTCATCCAAATATTTTATTATAAAATTATATTTATGATCCGTATATAAATCAAAACATGTCTTTCTTTTAAAAATAATAATCTTTTTTGATAAAGCTATTTTGTTTTTGTTTTTTTTTATATTTTTATAATATTTTAAAAATAAATACGTGTAACACACCAGTACCCGTGCGAGTATCCCGCTAGTTTATTATCACATCCATTTCACTTACTTTTCAATTTACTTTCCTATCAAATAAACACTAATATAGGAGTCCGTTAACAACACAGAATGATAATTTCATTTTGAAAACATATTGATTTTAAATATATAAGGAAGGGGAGTCATAATGTGATTTGCCCGTTCATAATCAAAATCATGACTTTCCATAAACTATAGCATAAAGACGAATCATTTGCTTGACCAAATTAATATTTTAAATATGTCTAGATCAATAGCTAATCGTTCATCTGGTTCATGGTCTCATTGAGTATCTCTCAATGATTGGTGTTTTCCTAAAAAAAATCAGACAATGTATGAACTAGAGAAGCATTTTTCATTTCATCTAAACACTATCAGAAGATATATCATCTGTTGTAGATCATTAAAATCTTTCTTTTGGTTGTAACGTGAGTCGGACTTACAAAAAAGATTGATTCTTCGTTATATTCAAATGCCTAAATATAAGAGAGAATAAAGTATTTCTTTCAAGAGTATCTCTTTGTTTATGTCCATACTCTAACTACCATTTTGTTTTGGTTGTTTTCTTTTGTATGCTTGACTTTTGACTTTTGATTTATTATTTTCAAAGCATCTTTCTTTTTATTTTATTTCACCAGTACTACTTGAATTTTCTTTTTCAAAACATTCCTTTTTATTTTCTCTAACTTTTAATTTTGACATACCATTTCGTTTACGTGATCTCTTATCCTTAAGATAATATGGAGAACATTGTTTTTCTTGTAAATCGGCTATGGTTGTAACATTTGAAAAGAACAAACTTTATCGTTGTAAAGCTCAAAGGGGTTTGTCAAAGGATTCACATCGCATACAATTTTTGACCATTAGGTGTGATTCATATTTGAAGTTGTGTTGCATTAGAATTTTGACATATGTTTTGTACTTAGAATTTGTTTCATAATCATGGTGTCATTTTAGTATAGTGGTAAGCATTATTTTGTCTGTACTTTTGCAATTTGAAACATACATTTGTTTTCGTTTCTAAAAACTTGTTTGATCATGATTTCTTGGTAGTTTCTCTTGTTTCTTTTAGGTTTGATTTACCATTGTTTAATGATAAACAAAATTTCAAGTTGGGGAGAGTTTGATAAGGGAAAAATTTAACTATTTTGTATATAAATACTTGGCATTTGTTAGCTCTAATTTGCGATTTCATTGATTTATTTCTCTGATTCTTTTATAAAATATTATACAGTTTTTATTTGGCTTTGGTATCCTAGATGTGTGTGCTAAGTGTGCATGAAAGAAAATAATAATGGCACAACACCAATAAATTAGGCCAAAGCAAAGAGTCAAGTTTCTGTCATGGTCGTTAGGCGAGCGGAAAATGAGCTCGCTAGGAGAATTGTAAGCGAGCTTTTTAGGCGAACTGAAGGCGAGGCAATTCACTGTAGAGGCAGAGGCAAAACCGCATCATGGTCACTAGGCAAGCTCGTCAGACGAGGTCTTGCGAGTTCAGATATTTTATTGATTGACGTGTAATAAAGTGATCTCTCTAGGAGAGTTGTGAAAATTATATGTATATATTCATTTCTTCATAGAATTTTTAGTTACCTCTTGGGTCATTTTACACCCATTTAATCAAATATGATTCTGAATAGATAGAAGCTTTGAAAAGAACAAGAGTGAGTGCATCCTGAAGATCTAGAGTTGGATTTTCCAAAATCGTTGGGACACCGCGAGGGAATCTTGTTCTTCTTCCTTCTTCTCCTTGTAATATCTCTTATTAGGGATTGCATGTAAGTTTACTTCTAAAAAGTATGTATCTTTGTTAATCATGGCGTTGTATACGATCTTTTTCATAAATGTATATTGATGTCATCGTTGTTTACTTGTTTATCTTTGATTTGAACCGTTATAGACATATACTCTTCAGATATGGATCTAGGATGAACATCTGTTAGATTCTAAACTCTAGACATATTTAGATTTAACATCAACGTGAGTATCAAATCTTAATGCTCTGTGTTATTTGATAGACTGAGAGATTGTCTATTAAACTATACGTGATGATACTGATGAGTGATTTAGATTGCGTACAACTGATTAGTAGATCTACGTATTTGAGCGGTGGATGGAATCCAATCCCGACGAGCTCTCTTGTCTCTCATATGATTCTTTATAGTTTTCTTTCATTCGTTTTACATAGTTTAGTTTTAAATTCGAACCTTACAAACCCAGGCTTAAAGAGATAGAGACAGTTAAACGACAATTGATCCCCCACGCCGATCCCTGTGGAGACGATAAAACCCAGAGGGAATTCTTTCAAATAGTTTTCTTCTTGCCGCAATACTGTAGTTCGAGCAACTTTCCAACTTAGTGTAAAATTTCTCATGGATAAAGCTTTTGAACCTGTGTCGTCATATAATATGGAAGATGAATCGATGCATGAGCTCTAAATTTTCCTTTCAATTGTTGATCTTTCAAGTTGCGTTGTGCTAGTTGAGAGCTCGTGTTTTTACTTTATGGGTTTCCTCTGGGCTCACTAGACAAGGAATGGCCTAACCACTATGTACTTAGCGATCCCACCTTTTGTTGGCTTAGAATTTGGCTTTCATTAAACTGTTTTAATTTAAATGACTAAAATAAAGACTATTTAAAGAAAAATTGTAAAATATGGTTGGATTGTCTCCCAAAAAGTGTTTGTTTAATGATAGTAGCTTGATAGTGATAAGTGCTAATACCTCACAATATTTGACTCTAACCTTTACTTTACCTTTGTCAATGTCCACGAGTATCCTAGCAGTTTTCATGAATTCTCTTCATAAAATGATAGGTGTCTTTGGGTATGCTTTGATGTCCAGTCTAAAAAAAGTCCACAAGAAATGAGAACTTATCAATCTATATCAATACATCTTTAATTGCTCCCACTGGTGTCCTGCATGTTTTTTCTACCAGTAGCAATGTTGATGTAGGTGGCTCTATTTGCATATACCTGATCCTTTCTACCACTAATAATGGTATAATATTAAACTTGCACCTAAATCAATAAGTGCATTTCCAATATTCATATTACCTATGGAAATAGGTAATACCACTACAATATGATCAACTTCTTTCCTAGGTAAGTTTCTGTGCTAATCTTTACAAGCTTTATCCGACAATTCTCTTTCCTCTGGTCCTTCTACTGCTTCTTTTGGTCCTTCTTCTATGGCTTCGAAAACAATTCTTTCACCCGTAAGAACAACACTACAATCCTTCATATTTTTCTTTATAATTGCATTAAATGTGTTACTTGGGAGCTCTAAGAATTGTTTGGCTAACTGGCCCACGTGTTTTCAAGGTTTTTAATGGGTGCTTCAATAGTTCCATGACTGGCCATGGACACCTACATGAATTAATTGAGTGTATCCTCCACATTTGTTATTTTTGCTTAATGTGAAGGTACTTATGAATAATGTTGGAAAGGCTATTTGTTAGATGGACCACTCTCGAATCTCCATCCTTGATTAAAATTGTTGCTCTGCAGGAAGTTTGTTGTTCTGATACTGCCCAACTCTTTTGTTGCCAATATAGTTTAATTTGTTATCTGTAAGAGGAAAAATCTGGTTGAATAGTCTCTGTCGCAGAGTTCATAAAATTCAATAAATCAACTTCCTCTCTCTCTGTCTTGATAAGTTTTGTCATGTCATAACCCATGATAGCAAGGGGTTCGCTTGTCCAATACAAAGAGAACTTATGAGTCATGTCTTCTTTGTACATGAACTCAAGATACTTAACACCTTTCATAAATCAAACACATTAATCCTTCTATTGTTTTTAGTATGAAGAGTAAGGGGAGAGAAGTGACCAACCATGGATTGCACTTACGAAAACCCATCTGACCCTGTTGACCCTTTTCGTTTCATAGAAGGAAAAAAAATATACCCATCATAGGATTAATGTTGATACCCTTGCATATGATCTAAAAACCTTAGATAAATGCTCATTTATTCAAATGTAGATGGGAAGAGGAAGTATTGATCATCTTGATATAAAAATAAAAATATTTTTCCTACACATGCCTAGGCCGCTACAAGTAGATATTCTCGCTCACCAAACATGATTCCAATATCTCATCAGCCTCATTCCAAGTGTTGGGCAACTCGTTATTTAACTAGAAGGGTTGAAACCAATCAACCATCTTTAAGATATATTGAATCAATATTCAAGGCCTCTTAAAAAATCCTTGTTAGATATTGATAATGTTATGGTAAATTTAGTCAGACTGAAAGAATAAGACACTAAATCAGTGTCACTATCACTAGACGATTCACTCCCTAAACTATCATTTGACTTGCTCTTATGACTATCGAAAAACTCAATTTTTATGAACTTCCAATATGTTTTTCTTGTACCCCTTCCTCGAGTTTTTCAAGTATTTATTCCACACCTCACACATCTCAGCATATTTTTCGGTTTCTATGACTCTCCCAGATGAGTTACACTCTCAAATAAACACTATGAAAGAAGAAAGGAAAAAAAATATGAACTATGGTGTTACCTAGTTTTATGTCTGTTTTATAGAGTTTCTTGCTGAAGATTCAGGACTGGGAGGGAGAATGTGGAAGATTTTCTTGCTGAAGACCTATAATGTTAAGTGAAGAGATGGGAAATATTAGAAATGGTGAAGCCTATTTATAGCATATGAGTTATCTATAACTATATATAAAGGGGATACAAGTTTTTGGTGTGGCTTATTTTTGTTCCAAAATTACCCTTATTTAATTGTAATATTTCCATAATTATCTATGCAGTTTGTTTTAATTACAACCATGTGTGAGCAAGAATCTCAACCGCTCAACCAAAATGAAAACCGCCGTACACAGACATTTAAGTGTGAAACAACTGCTCTTCATTTCAATAGCAAAACAAAAGTAATTACAAAACTTGGTAGAGAATCCTGAATAACAATGGAGTAGATTCTTATCGTTTTTTTCTTCTTTTTTTCTTATCTACATATTATCCTTTCCTTTCTCCATCCCTCTAATCTATTTTTTCATGTTTTCACTTTTTAATTTTCTTTTAGATATGTTCTTAAATATGATAAGGTCAAAATATATAAATCAATTAATATTATCACTTTTGTATATGTTCATGTATGTTTTATTGGTTTATTCAATTTAGTTTAATTTTGTTTTGTTCTAATGTGTAGCTTTTGATTTTAGTGTCTGAGTAAAAATACATTGCTCTAACTTTACAGGTTTTGATGAGATTATCATTTTTATGTGACTAATAATTTAAGAATCATATATATTTTCGTCATTTTAGTGTTAATTTAGGAATCATATATATTTTCACCATTTTAGTGTTAATTTAAGAATCATACATATTTTCACCGTTTTCACAATTACTCAGTTTCTTTCTTGGTCAATCTCTATCTTTTCTCCTTCTACATTTTCTTTCAGTTTTCACAATTACTCAGTGTCAATCTCTGTTTTGGTTAGTTTTATGCATTTCCATTTTGTAGGATAAGCGGATAATGTCACAATAAAACCATGACAAAGATAAAAAAGATTGATGATTAATTTTTGGACATGAGTGAAGGTGATCTTTGTTTTGGTGAACATGGTAATATATTTTAATATGTTAGCATGCATTAAATAGTATTAGAATTGACCATTAAAATCTTTTTATGCAATTGAATGCATTTTTCTAATATTTTTTTTTAAATTTTCCTTATGAATTGTAACTGCTTCTAACATTCTTAACTGTTGAAACTTAAACTACATAACTTTACCATTTCAGGTGCACGACATTTGTTTCCATGTCTTTCATTTTCAAACCCATGATAATAGTAACTTAATGCCACTGTAAATCATTTTTGGATGTTTGGATGCTATATATATTTTTTCAATTTCACATCAACGGAAGGCATAGATTATATATTCTGCATTGTTCAAATTATTTGTGCTTTCCTTCTCCACACATGTAAGTCATGTTTGTTTATCTATAGATTAGGTGTGGTCTGTGTCAATTTGGATGCTATATTCACCGAAGTATGATATGAGAACTAACCATTTACATTGATGTCTATGAGGTGAATTAAATTTAATTGAATTGCGTTGCAGAGAATAGTTTTGATTTGATATTACAGGAAGTGATTGAAGAAGAAAATTTATGAGAAATCATCTTCTGATGATATATCGGTTTTCGATGAATTATTTTTGCAATGATAGTTCATGAATACCTAATTTAACCACAATACCACTGGGAAAATGTAAAAATATGTAATATAGAGATAATTGATTATATTTGTTGCATTAAATTATGTGTCTACAATATACACAAAATAAAAGGAGTTGGAAAAAGAAAGTATGCTTTTGTTATCCTTAATCGTAGTTATTAAGAAAAAAGGTAAGTTTTTGCTTGCTACCCTTAACAATAGTAGTAGTTGCACTGACTTCTTTCTTTTTTATTCTCTAAATTATTCTTAAATAAATTTGTTGAATAAAAAATAAGCAATAAGTATGTTTTGTATTATATAAAAAAAAAACAAAGGTAAATCATCTAAGAAGAGAGCGAAAACTTAGAAAATGTTAGAAACTTTCTTATTCTTGCTCAGTGGACAATAATATTTTTATAGTTTAATTATCATCAGTTGTCTTTATGGTATATTGTTATTAGTTTTTAAAACTTCTATTATTCTTACTGTACTTTTTATTCTATTAATTATTATTACTTTGGTTTTTTTTTAATTCTTTTCTATTCCCTTCTTATTTCCTTTTTTTCTTGAATTTTTAATATAGTTTAATCCTTTTTTTTTCTATATATGTTGTGAAGAAGTTGTTTATATTGTTGAATTCAATACTTTTTTTTTACCCTCTGTCTATTATTTTTTTTTAAAAACTTTTTTACTATTGTGTATTTCAATTCTTTTGTTTTGTCTTTTTTGTTAATTATATATTTTTATAGTTTATACAATAATGAGGAAGAGAGGGAAATTTCCAGATTCTTTAGGAATTTAAGAATTGTGATGCAATTTTCATGAAGTTGAATTTAAAATTTGGGATTTCCTTTCATTTATGAGATTAAAATTAGTTTAATTGTGTTAGAATAGAAAAAGAAGTTTAAGATATGAGGTGATCATTAGTACAAAATAATAACCATCATCATATAATAAAGATTAAAAAATAAGTCATTTATGTGTTAGTCATAACTACAAAATAATGACAATGATGCATTGTAGTAATAGTTTTTTTTATAACAATCCTTTTTTTTCTTTAACAATTATATTAAAGTTTTTATTGACAATATTGAAATAGTATAAAGATAAAAACTAGGATTTTTTTAACCAAATCATCCTTCACTAAAGATTGAAATAGTATATTTAATAGTGCATTGATAAAAGGATGTATGAATAATTAATTCAAATCTTTACAAGATAAAAAAAATATTATATTACACTAATTACTATTAATTCAAATCCTTACATTTTTTATTTAATATGCAAAACAATGGCAGGAAAAAGAAACTTCTTAGAATAAAGATTTAATGTCCGGTCTTCCTATTAAAGAACGTTATTGATTACACAGTATAAATAGTATTTTGTATTATTCGGTTATTTAATATAATTTAGAATAACTTTGTTTATCATTTTCAAAATGTAACAATATTATTAGCATGTTTAGACAACATATTTTATTTATCTAACTTTTATTTTAATTCGATATGTTTAAAATAATAGTAGCATTAATATATAGTTAATTCACTAAAGTATTTTTAGTATATATACATTTATTATTCTGATTTTAAGACTGTTTGAGGGTATTTAAAAACATTATTTTTAATTAATCTTAAGTATGATAAAAACTTCATACAAAATATATGCACGTTTATTTTCCTATGTTGTGCGTATTAAAAAAAGCGGACAGACGGGCACGGGAGTGCCCGTCTGAACGCTAGTAGAAAAAAATGACGGTTGCATTTAAGACTACCATATCAGGGGCGAATGAAATAGGGATAAATCATGAGTGGCTCCTATTTCCAAGACTTTTGGCCATCGTCACAACTAGGGAAAGTGGAACACTCACGTGTGACCAACAAACATTGGTCGACCATGATTTGAGACGTTCACACCTAAAAATATAGAGAAAGACCATTCGTTAATGCACGCCGGATAATGTCTTACCAGTTTTATGAAAGCATTTCATCCTTACACGACTCATTCTTTAAGGGTTGTGTACATGTTAGGTATATTAATATGCCTTGGGAAAGTATTTCACCCTTACGTAACTCATATTTGACGGGTTGCGTACATGTTTGGTTTTGCTTGTATACCTTAGGAAAGCATTTCTCTCATACACTACGCAGGCTTTATGGGCTGTGTACATGTCCAGTTTCTTGATCGGGATTTTGGAATTGGCCAGATTTAGCCAATGCCCAGCTTCTTTCAATTTGAACTTAACCTTAACAAGAATAATATAAAGTTTAATCAGAATGTTAGGTAGCTATTCTTTGAACCATTATCCCTTGTGATTATACCGGTGTTACCTTACACACATTCTTTAGTGGTTCTTCGCATACGTCTCCCGCCTAGCATTATTTATGACCATGTGCTTTTCTTGTTTTCGTGAATTTTCATGAGAGAAACTCCAACTCTCACTTTGAGACGACACCATCTCGAAATTCACATAGGTGAAGTTCATATTGTATCTTTTTTCACAAGACACATACCCTCGGTATTGAACATCATTAAGAGTTTAAATAAACACTCAACCCTAATTTTAAATGTCAACAATATCACGAAATGTTTGAAAAACATCCAAATCAACGACTTGTTATTACCCGTTGAATCTTGAGATTAATTTTCTATTAACATAAGATTGGGTTGTTGTCGCTGTCATAACTTTTACTCATGTAGTTTTAACCCCATGCCTCTCGAGGTTGTCTTTACTAATTAATCTCTGGCCAGTGGTTTAGTAAATGGATCAAGAAAGTCATAGCTCGATCATATAAATCATTGCTAAACATTATAGTGAATGATTTTTAGGCTTTTTCGGTCTCTAATTCCGTCTCTAAACGTGAATTTTTTAAAAGTGAGCACTTGATTATCAAACTCGCATTGATATATCCTTCTAATATTGCAGGAAATCTACCATAATGGATACTAAGATTTTTGGTTTTCATAAGATAAACAAAAATCCGAATGATGGCTTTCCATTCATCATTTGAATTGCTAGTAAAATCTACTCATTTTACTAACTATAAATGTTATGTCTGGTCTGGTGCATTACATTAAATACATTAGACATCTAATTGCACTTGCATATTACAATTGGGCTACAATTATTCCATTGGTTTTTTGAAGTTTTGACACTAGGATCAAATGGATTGGTCACTTCCTTTTAAGAAAAAATGTTTGAACTTATCAAACACTTTCTCAAGATAGTGTGTTTGACTAAGATCATAACCCCACTATTTCGCTTTACTTTGATCCCCAAAACTGTATCGATTAGTCCAAGATCATTCATCTTGAATGTGGAAGTTATAAACCTCTTTGTTTCTGAAATTCCATTCATCTCATTGATAATGATCAATCATATAATCAACATGGAGACAAATGAATATCACAATATTCTCACACAACTTTATGTACAAACATTTGCAACAAGAATCAAAGGAAGAAGGTTTTAAGATAATCATGCATGATGATGCAAGAAGGCTTTAGATGAAACGAGATATGAAACTATGAACAATTTAAATATAGTATAAATTGCAATGAGCACCTTATTTATGTTCACTTGTCTTAAATACTCACTATAATTTGTTCAATCTTCTTGATCAACTTCATCATTGATGTGCATGATAATTTTGATCCCTTTTCTTCTTCAGTTATCTTTGCCTTCATCAAAGCTGAACTTGGTATAGAATATTTTCTTCACAATCTCCCGCTTTTGATGATGACAAACTCTTTGAATTCGTGTTTTGCTAATGATTAAAAAGTCTCCACTAAGTTGTGTATCTCCCCTTAATTGGTGAATCTTACATTGATAAATTCAAACTTTTAATACCATTGTTACAGTGCTTATTTTAATCCATAAAAGGATTGAAAAGCTTCCACGTCTTTTTTTCATTACCAGGAAGCACATAACCTTATGGTTGCTCTATGTAAATCCCCAAATCGAGATATATATTTAGGAATGTTCTTTGACATCAATTTTAGGGACTATAAAGTTATGCAAAGAAGCTAATGCAAACGATGCTGTAATTTTCGTTGTGCTTGCTACTAGTTGTTTACCGTGAAAGTTGGTAAACAACCGATGGTCTTCCAAAACAAGATTTGATTTGGTTCACTTGAAGGATCAACCAGTGAATCCTAAGAATATATCTATGGTGTTTTATGCGTTTCTGGATAATTCATAGAACACTTTAACAATATTCATTGGTTTGTAAAAGGATTGATTGATTTTTTTGTTTAAAAAAAACTAAACTTTGTAAAAGTTTGATAAATTAAACCAATGAAGAGAAATAACTTCAAAGTAAAAAGAAATGCAGTAAAAGGCAAGGAATAAAAGAAAGTAAATTTATATTGAATAAAATGTATGGTGTTTCAAACATACATTTCTCAACAATGACTCTTTTCTAACGTTAACTTGGGTAATTTGAGTATATTTGAGTATAGTACAATAATTGAACACACAAAATCCTAAAACTAAGATCCTTATTTATAATGCGTCGAAATAACTACCTTTAACGAACATTTCTTCAAAGGTTTACATGTTTCGCCCCTGCATGCTTTTGTTTCACCATGGGTCGCCACACGTCCTCTCTTAAGAAACATATAAGGACAAAAGATAATTATTCCTCCATATTTGAAATTTAAATGTTTGTTGAGGGAAGGTCTTATAACATCCTTTCGTCGAAGTAATTTCTTATACTTAGAAAATATTTCTAAGTATTTGCTCAAGTATATCTCTTTATGAGAAACATTTCAACATAATCTCACACCAATCCTCTGTCGAAATCAACCAAACTTAAGAAACTTTCATTTTTACTTAGTTTCTCAGATGGGAACATGGCGTCGAAATTCCTAGCCAATAAATTGCCCCCCAAAAATGTCATTTTTGACTGAAATGAAGAAAAAGGCATTTTTTGAAGCTTTCTCATTCGACACCAGCTAATTTCTTAGATTGATATGATGTCATTGTCATCATGAAAAATTTCCCCAAACATCCCCTCAAACCCATGCGTGAGTCTTCTTCATCATCATACGTCTAGTCCCTAAGAGATCATGGGTTAGACCTTTAACTGCTACAGTCTCATCACACCACCCTCACATGACACGTGTCCCATGATTTTTATCACCATAAATTATATACATCAATTGTGCATAGTAATCGTTCTACTTCAAACCGTCTATAAAAGGGTAAACGTTACCATTTTTACTTTTTTTTTTTCACTTTTTTCACTTTCTGAAACACATTCCCCAAAACTTCATTTTTCTTCAAATCCTTTTTTTTGCATTCTTATCACAACAATTGCTCCTTCTTCAAAAACCTCTAAGGAAACCAACAAGGCCGCAAAAGACTCCAAGAAATCCAAAGAAAATCCTCCAATCTATACGATGTTGGGCCCAAACGTAGTTGGAAATCAACAATGCATCCTAGAATCTCCAAATGAAGAGGAAAAGCGCAAAATATATCAATCTCAGGTACTTATCCCTCTTCTTGTTTTTGGAAAAACCTATGCCATGTTAGGTCCTTTACCTGATCTCTCTGCTGACCCCACTAAAATGAGTGAGTTTTCCCAACTTATCATTGTTACAAACCCATAGCAAATAATTTGAAACCTAAAACTAATAAGGAAATAAAAGTTGATGAAAAAAAGAAGGTATATAGTCAAGGTTCATCTTCGATCATAGCTTTTAGGGACCCTATAAACTTAGAATTCATGAATACTAGCTCTAGGGTTTTTAGATCATACCCTTTGTCGAACGACCCTTTCGACTACTTGGTTTGGTAAGAAAAGATAGAAAAAGCCAAGTCTCAAATTTGGAAGAAGATGGGTATCTATGACCTCATTCATAAGTCGAAGATATGACCAGGTTATTGTCCTTCTATGCTCATTGCTTCCCTATACTTTTGGGACAACATTCACAATAACTTCCATCTCCCTTGTGGAATAGTTACCCAAACTCTTTTCGTTGTTGCTGCTATTACTAGCTTGAAACCCATTGGAGTAGACTATGATCCCAATCTCTTAGCTGATGATTCAATAGGTTTCGATGCTAACAAAGCAACCTTCACCACTTATACCGCTAATTGCCATGACAAAGAAACCAACAAGGCCTCTCCAAGTGGCGAAGAGGTACTTGACCATGGTGAACCAATTTCATGTTGGACATGACCCTTGTCTCAGTGAAATCATTCTGGCTAACCTGTATGAATCTCTTGGTAAAGGTGTCACAACATTAAAGACCATCAAGAAAAAAGGAAGCTTGCTCCTTTCTGGACCTTTTAGGCCACTACAATTATGGTTGAATTCTACTTTCAAAGCCTCCCTTCCTAATCGAAACCCCATCAATGAAGCTTTTGTCGAAGTAAAGAGCAGAAGAGTTGAAGGGACGAGGCTTGTGTTGTTGATTCCTAATGATGAAGGAATGAACCTTTAGCAGACATTCACCAGTTACGTGATGATGTTTGCTAAACGTCATAATTTTTTTTCCAACATGGCCCCTTTTTCCAATAGAAAGGTATGGTTTACAAGAAGATTTCCTCCTAAGTCAAAGGAACATGAAGCTAAATCTCTTGATATTTGGGAATCCTTCCTTACACCAAGACTGCTGGCCTCAAGGCTCAATTCTTCTAAGCTTCGAATTACTCTTGTTAGTTATCAACCAAATCTCATCTCTCGACAGTTTGACTTGATTCAGATTAAACCCAAAACCCTCTTTCCCAAAAAAGGGTTCATTGATCCATTTCGACATGTGGCACAATGATGCAGAATGTACCAAGTTGCTAACCAAGTACTCTGATCTTACATAGTTCTATTATGTATCTTTCAAACCAAGCTTTCTCTGCACCAGAGAGTTCAACGAGTGGTGGAGAGAATATCATACTGCTGAATTCTTTGATGTATCTGCTTTTAATCTCCATCTAACTAGAGCTTTCACCCTTGTGCAGGACAAAGTGAAGAAAGGTACTACAACACATATCAAAGAAATCCAAGCATTCCATGAATACTTTGAAGCTGCCTACAGGTAAGATGATCTTAGTCGAACCATTAGCGAAACAGCTGTGACTTTAAAAGAAAAATTTACAAAGAAACTAGAGGACTTAAAACTTCCTTCGTATGTTCGACCTGATCAACGTTACGATTAGCTTTTAATATCTATCCTCCAAAATTCCCTCGACTGCCATCTGCTGATTTTGGTGTGGCTTTTAACCCTCCATTCCCAGATTGGTTCGTCTGTGAGGATTTTATAAAAAATATTCGACAAGAATCTCAAAGGTGTGATAGGTGAGTAGTTCTGACTAAGTAAACTTTGGACAATTTCAAAGGCCACCTTCATATTGGCATAGAACATGTTCGTGTGGAGTCCCAAATATATGAAGGTGTGGAATGGGAGGTTCTCCGACACAACTTGTCTTCTCTTTTTTGTTTATATTTTATATTTGGCTTATACTTGCTGCATTGATTTTCTTTTGCAGTTGTGAAGATTCCAGCCAAAAAACCTACTCCAGTCGAAAAGGAAGTCATCAAAAAGGAAAAAGAAAAAGGCAACACCAAGAAACCCATAACAAAGGTAGACCTTTTGGCTTATCATTTCTCCTTCTTATTATTATTTTGTCTTCTTAATCTATCATCTGAAATGTAATATTTTTACAGGGTGGTCGAAAACTACCTCAGACACCTAAAAAGAAAAAGCAGCAAGAACCTGGGGTTCATGTAATTGAATCCGATGATGGAGATGTTTCACTAGACCACTCAAAACACACCAAGAAGAAGAAAAAGCAAACAAAAATCATTGATGCAGATTTTCATCCTCAACCAAAACCAACAAAAGTGCCTACAAAGAAACCTCTTACCCTAAAGGTGGTAGAAATTGATGCTACGCATGGTAGCAAGAAATCAATCGACAAAAAGAACCCTGATCAGGTAGAGAGTGATAACTCTAGCTATGAGATTGAAATCCTAAGGTACAAAGATTTCTTCTTCGTCTTCGAGTTTCGTGGCTATTTTCCCCTAACATGCTTCTCGTTGTACAAGGGGCATCCGGTTGTACAAAAAATCATCCCTACCACAAGTAGCGACCCCACCTATCATCTGAAAACCCCTTCCAAGACATCTCATAAGTATTTTACGAAGGAATCTATTGATGAAACGAACCAACTATTTGGTGATCAAAAGGAATCACCACTCAAGGCCATTACTGAGCTCTCACATACCAATGCACCTAATCAAGAGAAAAGCCCAATGGGGGAGGAAGTTTTAGCTGATGTTGCAGGAGATACTGAAATGTCATCTATAGAACAAGTTGAAGACAAATCTCAAGATGGTTCCCCACTCAATCAACAAGATGGTGGTGGAAAAAATGGTGAAGAGGATGAATGGGAGGAAGAGGATCACCCTATGTTTGACTTTGAGACTAAAATCACAGTGGAGGATGAAGATGAAGAAGAAAAAGTCAAAGATAAAACTGAAAAATGAAGATGAAAAAGAAAAGCAAGAAGATCAATCGAAAACTGACCCATATCTAGATGCTTCGACCGGTACGAATTCTACCACCCTTTCATATGAAAGCTAGAGTCCTTGAAAGTGCAGAGGCCACTGGAATATTTAAAAGCCATGATCAGCTCCAGATATGGTTTTGGTGATAAGAGTACCAGCACTTCGACTGCCTTAGGCAATCAGTCAGCCAATAAGCCTGAGAGTGACTTGCTTCCCAAAATCAAGGAGAAGAATTTCAATAATGATTTGTTCCAACTCCTAGAAAAAGATACTTCTGCCAGTTTTGGAATCAAAAACTCTTGAAGCAAGTCAGTGTCCTAGAAGCCTCCCTAGGGTTTTTGATGCCATTATGGAGTTGAACACATTAATTCATCTTGTCACTGCTGATCTCAATCGTCTTAGGGATTTCTCTGACAAAATTAACAAAAAATCAGAGACCCAATTAGTTGAATGAGATGAAGCCTCCAAATTCACCATGAAGGCTTCAAACTTAGAAAAGGTCTCTGAGCAAAATAAAAAAGAAATCGCAAGCTGCGATAAAAGCATCGGAAAATAGGAGAACAGATCAAAGCTTTGCAAAGCAAAATTTCTCAGGCTAAGCAACATAAAGACGAACTTCTCAAGTTTGACCAAGAAGAAGTGGCCAAAGCACTCGAGGTTGGAATGTATCATGTCGACATATCCCAATAGCTTGGACAGGAAATAGAAGACCTTTCCACCAACAAGGCTCTCTGTGAACGTCGCTTGGCACTTCAGAAATCCAAATATGAGAATATGAAAAGCTCTTTCCCATTTTAACTTGACTATTGCTGAATTTTGTTTCTTTCGATTGTACTTTGTAAGCCCTTTGTGGCATGAATTGTAATGACTTTAGCAATTTTGGAAAATTTCTCTTAATTTCCATTTTGACTTTGAATATATTTATTGATAAATTACCCCGTATTTATTTTTACCTCTTGAAGTATAGACTTATATTTCTTTAAATGGTTACCATTTATCTTCAAGATTCTTCTATCTTTGTTTAACTCCTCGATTTCATATGCGCCATTTGAAAATATTTTAATGATTTAAAAAGGACCTACCCACTTAGGGGACCATTTGCCCATAGTTCTATTCTTCTGATCCATTTGAAAAAGCACTTTCCAAACTAATTCTCCAATCGAAAATGATTTAACTTTCACATTTTTGTTGTATGACTTTTCCACTTTCTTCTTTTTCCTTTTAATAATTCTAAGGCATTTAGCCTTTCTTCGTCCAAATCAACTATTTCTTCCAACATCATATTCTAATAGCAATCATATGGAGTTTCATGTTGTTTGTGAATTCTAGTCGACTGTAAATATATTTTGACTGGTAACGCAGCACCATGACCATATGTTAGTAGAAAAGGTGTAGTATTTATAGTGTCCTTAAGGGAGGTTCGACAAGCCCACGAAAATCGGTCCAATGTCTTATGCCAATTCCTTGGCTTCTTTTCTACATGCTTCTTAATTAACCCAATCACGACTTTATTTTCTACTTCGACTTGACCATTAGTCTGAGCATAATAAGGTGCGAATGTTAAGAGTTTGAATCTCGTTTCTTTAGCAAATTCTTGCATCTTTCGACTAGTAAAAACTGATCCCTTATTTGTTGTAATAGTCTTTGGTCTTCCAAACCTGTAGATAATGTGCTTTAGAATGAATTTGATCACTGCATCCTGGTCCACATTTACCAAAGGTATAGCCTCAATCAATTTAGTGAAATAATCTATTCCCCACTAAAATGTTATTTTGACTCTTAGATGATGCAGGTCAACTTTCACCCACTAAATACAAAGCCCAACCTCTGAAAGTCCAAGGCTTCACTATGGAATGCAATTCGCTTGCAGGGACATGTTGGATGCCTGCATGTACTTGGCATTCTTGACATCCTTTGGAGAATTCAATACAATCTTTTAGCAATGCAGACCAATACATTCCTTGTCGAAATAATAACCATTTCATCTTATGGCCTACCTGATGTGCTCCACATGCCCCACTATGGACATTAGAAAGAGCCAATTATGCCTCAGATTCACTAAGACATTTGAGTAAGACACCTTCAGGCGTCTTTTTGAACAATTCATTCCCCATTAAAACATAACTCAATGCTCGATACTTGAACTTCCATTTGACTGAAGTTGTTGGATTATACAAGTAGTACACTATTGGCTTTCTCCAATCTTCGTTTGTCAGACTATCTGTAGCCAATATCTCGAAGCTTTCTTTGTCAGCATATCCTAAATTCATTGTCTCAAATTCTGTTAGGGATATTTTAGTTGATACAACCTTTCCTCTAACTTCGATTGCCTCTTGTAATTTTTCCTTTCAAAGCTTGTATCCTGAAGCAATCTGGGCCAAGTCATTGCCTCTTGATTATCAAGTCGAGGTATGTGTTGAATATTTACCATTTCAAAACCTCGTAATAACCTATTGGCTATCACAAAGTACATGATAAGATTTCCCTGACACATTTGTATTCCTTTGTAATTTGTTATATTACCAACTTTGAGTCTCCCATTATTTCGACTCGAGTTGCCCCTAATTCCAACAATATTTCAAGTCCGGCAATCAAAGCTTCATATTCAGCTTCATTATTTGAGCAAAGGCCTTCGAATTTATACTTGAATTTTGTTGGAACTTTGTTAGGAGAAATAATTAATACTCCTACTCTCATTCCATCTTTATGAATAGAACCGTTGAAGTATAACTTCCATGAATCAAGCTCCACAAAGTTTAGTGAGTCTTCGATTATAGGGTGGTCAACTACAAAAGCGGCTACCACTTGTCCTTTAACAACCTTTAAAGGCATATAAGTTAAAAAATATTCTATTAAGGCTAAAGCCCATTTACCAATTCGACTGTGCAAAATAGAATTAGATGAAAGCATATGTTTAATAACATTAAAATGAGATGAAACATAAGCTTCCACTAGTTTTATATAATGCTTCAATTTTGTACAAGAAAGGTAAGACAAAGACACAACTTTCTGACTATACTATATCTCACCTCTACATCATTCAAGACTCTACTGAGATAATAAATGGCTCTTTCGACACCATGTTCATCCTCTTGAGCTAACATGATCCCTATGGTCTTGTCAGATGCAGATATGTACAATCTCATACTCCTATTTCTACAAGGAGGCGCCATAATTGGAGGGTGAGCAAGATATTCCTTAATCTTGTTGAATGATTCTTGCTGCACTTGCCCCCACTTGAACCCTTCTTACTTGAGTCAAAGTAGAGGTGATAAGGCTTGAGTCTTACCACTTATATTGGAAATGAATCTTCTTAGAAAGTTGATCTTTCCTAGCAATGACTGCAACTCCCTCTTTGTCGAAGGCGTTTTCGCCTCCACTATGGCCTTGGTCTTATTCTGATTTATCTCTATTCCTTTTATGTGGACCACAAAGCCTAAAAAATCCCCCTCCTGCACACAGAAAGCACACTTAAGAGGAATCATCTTGAGACCATGCTTCCTCATTCTTTCAAATGATTATCGAAGATGGGCTACATGAACTTTTCTTGAAACTGATTTAACCACAATATCATCAAAAGGCATTACTACCCATTCAAAAGTGCCCAAGTCTCCAATGAATCGAAATACAATTTTTGACACGTCTTCCTCAACAATGAAAATTTGATTATAGCCAGAATATCCGTCGAGCATACTTAAATACTCATAGCCTGCAGCCGAGTCCAATAACATTTCCACCACAGGCATTAGACACTCACCCTTTGGGGTTGTTGTAACCCAAAATTTGCTCAACCTTTTACTTTACTTGGCTTATGTTTCATTTCATTCTTTATAATTTGCATAGCATTGTCCTTTTGCAGGGGATCAAGAGAGGTGTGCACCTCAAGAGAAGGTTGTCAAGGGTTTTAAGCTCAAGCAAGAGTGTTCATTCAAATCATCAGGGGTTCACAAGTTCACAAGTCATTGGAGTCATGAGAAGTCATGTTGAGACATCTAGAGTGTCATATCAAGTTCAAATCAAGAAGAATCAAGAGTTTGAGAAGTTACTAAATTAGGGTTTCTAAGGATGTCAATGTAAAATCCCCTATTTAGTGCCCAGCTTCAAGGACACTTTACCTAAGGATACAAGTTCAATCTCATTTTGATGCAAACATGAGACTTGTAGGGCATGTTCTAAAATTTCTTTTGAGTACTAAAACACATCCGTTGGGTTTGTGGAACTCAATTTATGATGCCATCAAGTTAGGGGTCCTCAGGTGAGCATAATTTCAGTCAACAAAAGTCAACTCACTTCCCAAGCACTTTTGACCTAGAATCAAGTTTCTCGTCAACTTGAGACGAACATGAAAGTTTTTCCTCATGATCTTAGCTTTCTAGAAAGTCCTATAAGTCTTTGATATCATCTGTGGAACTCAAGTTATGAAGCTTGCAAGGCAGGGGTATTTTGGGAAACTTTG
This sequence comes from Lathyrus sativus, assembly GCA_963859935.3. Lineage (NCBI taxonomy): Eukaryota > Viridiplantae > Streptophyta > Magnoliopsida > Fabales > Fabaceae > Lathyrus > Lathyrus sativus. The sequence goes on along the minus strand of OZ012739.1, from coordinate 622,239,963 downwards.
ATTATAGGACATTTGAATTATGGGTCATTCTCATGCCTTTAAGTACTTCAAATGAAACTTCAACCAACATGAAATTTGTCCCAAATGACCTCAGTTTCATCATAAAACTCAAGATTAGTGTGAATTATGCATGGTTATGGACATTGGTGAAGAAATTTCAAGTGAATTGAGCTTTAAAAGGTGATTTCAATTGAACAAGTTATAGGTCTTTTTCATGCCATGTTTTGATTCAAAATGATTCACAATTCTCCAACAAGAAAAATGCATAATTTTACTTTGGTCCATGATGTGCAAAATACACGAAAAGGAGATTTACTTCACAAAGAAGATTCACATCCAAACTCCATAATTGGATTACCAATCAAGCCCATTCCAATCCTAATGTTTAATTCAAATTGTCAGCTGCAAGTCCATGCTAATTTCATGAGTGTATGGAACAGATTTCATGTGTGCATGAGGAGGTATTTCCAATTTGGGAATTTTCAAATTACACCACAACAAGGCTTCATGGGCCTTCCTTTCTCATCCATATCCAACATATATAAGTTCCAAATTCATTTGGAGCTCTCAGAGGTGGAAATTCGTGGAGAGAGGAGCAGAATCAGATTTGAAATTGAAGAGAAAAATTCAAAATCGTGATTTCAAATCCTAAGAAATTCAAAGCAAATTGAAGCAAGAGTTATCTTCCTCAAGCTATTTGGAGTGGATCTGCACCTTTTGAAGCAAGCAAGTGAGATGTAGAAGCAACAACGAAGTGTCTCCGTTAGGTAATCTTCATTTCAACTTTCCTCTCATGTTAGGCATTTTTTTAAGTTCATGTTGGCGGCATTTGAAGCCCTACCTCGTGTAGGCAAAGTTTGAATGCTTGATTGTGATGTTTGGTGAAATTTTCAGATGTACACTCCAAACTTCAACCGTTCGATTCTCATTATTTACTCATGTTTAAAACAATTGAACCATGGATTTGGAATGTACATGAGTAGAGCTTTCATTTGGTATAAAATTTGTCACGTTTGGATGAGATTTTCAAATCTGGTCTCCGGCCACCTCGCCGGAGAAGACGACTGGAGCTAGGGCTCCGGAGTCTAATTCAAAATTCAGATGAGCTGATGTGTCCATGTTTGACATGTTGACTTGAGGTGATGAACGAATCAGATTGCTTTGACCTTGCTTGCGTGTGTTTTTGACTGCCACCTCAATTATTGAAACAACGTGTTTTGATGTTGAGCTGAGTTTGTTTTCGCTTGGGCCTTAATTGCTTTTCACACACCCTCTTTTTTGAGCCCATTGGATTATAGCGTGGATTGTTGCTATTCACATCATTTCAGTTTTTTGTTTTATTTTTATTTCATTTCTTTTCTATTTTGATTTTGATTAATATTAAAAATACTTCCAATCATGATAAAATTCAACCAAAAATATTTTCTGACACTTTAGTGTGTTATTTAATTTTTGATAATTTTTAATTTCATTTTCCATTTATTTTTCAATTAAAATTGAATTTAATGATTGGAAGGGTTTTTAATTGGTTCTTCTTTGTTCTTGTTTGACTTTATTGACCAATTGAAACCTCCAATGAATGAGACTTCTTCCTCATGTTGATGATGAGATGAGGTGTCTTAGAGGAAGGGTTTGGTCAATGTTTATCTTCTTTTTGGTTGACTTTCATGAGCTTCTTTTTTACCCTCGACAACCCTCCTTCAATGTGGAGCACCCTAGTGGATCAATTCCTTTGGCGATGCTTTGAGTGGACTTTGGCTGTGTTGTTTTGGCCTCTGGTTGCCAACATCTTTGAGAGCTTTATGCCTTTTATTTGGATTTGTTTGAATCATTTTCCTTTTTTTTGGTGTACCTTGCAAGTCAATCTACCCCTAAGGATGGTTCACACATACTACTTGACCTAGTTTTGATGGGAAATGACCCTTGTGGATCCCATATGCTTCCAACTCCTCTTGATTCATATTCCTAATATTTTGAAGTGGTTGGTTTCAAATTTTTAGGTCTTACATTTTCTTTGTTCATGTTACAAGTTGCATTTGTTTAAGGCTTTCCATTTGATGATGAATGTTGAAAGTGTTTAGAACTTAGGTTCTTTACCATGCCCTTTTGTGCAACCTGTCTTGCTTACTTTCCTTCTTTCATTTGCCTACCCTCTTCTCTTGTTCTCACTTCAGTCCTAGGACTTTGGGGACTCATCCAAGTTGACTTGGTGCTTTGATTTGCACTTTGAGTTTGACTTGGATGAGAGGCCACTTTGAGAATTTCTTTTGGTGTTTTCTTTTACATGATCATGGTGATGTTTATGGTTGAGTTCCTTCTTTACATTGCTTGCTACCCAAGCCTTATCTCCCATCCTCATCTTGATCATGTCTTCTTCTCTTTCCTTTTTGGTTTGCCACTTTGATTAGTGATCGATGTTCAAATAGTTGTAGGAATTATATTTCTCCCATTTCATCTCACTTTTGGCTTGAACTTGTTTAAGTTCTTTGGTTTGCTTTTCTTTTTGTTTTGCATCTTTGTGATTGCATTTAAGAGGTTGAGATGTTCTTGTGGTGGCTACTGCCCCACACTTTGTTCCTCCCTCTTTCTTCATCTTTGTGTTGTGTCGCTTCCGCGAAAATAAGGTGTCGGCAAAACAGAAGAGTCGCCACCTTTCGTTATTTACCCCTCAGAACGGGAAAGGAAATGATCGGAAAAAACCTGACGAAAAGGTATAAGATAAGGTCATCGCAACCATTGTCTGGGTTCGGGAGTCGGTTACGCAAGGGGAAGGTATTAACACCCCTCACGTCCATCGTACTCGATGGGATCCATGCTTGTTGTGTTTATCTGACGGATTGGTTTTATCTATCTACCTATCAAGGCCGGCTTAAAAAGAAAAGAAAATGACTCGGCAAAGCGTCGCGCTTTACGCCTACGTATTCTCATCAGAGAATGAGAAATCAGAGTCAACGTAGTTCGCCTAACTAAGGGTTATGGGGGAAGTTGGCTCGCCAATACATCAGTATTGTGCCTACGTACTCTCAACAGGTATGAGAGATCAGAGCTTACGTAGTTCGGGATAATACGGATTACGAGGATTCAGATTCATCTGTTTTATCGAGTGGGGTTAACAAATAATTCCCGCAGTTTGGCGTACGCAGCTCGACCCTCGGAGACTTAGGTGTTACCGTTTCCGGTAGAACTGAGAGTTAACGACACTCTTTTCTTCAGAAAAGCTTCCTTTGAATTATGGGCCCACGGGGCAAAAAGGTTTGAAGTTTGTTTTCTGTCTTTTATGGAAGAACTGTTTTTTTATGGATGTTTGCAACCAATATCGCACTAGAGACTATGACCTGAGAATGAATCCATCGCATGTCACCCAAAGGGTGCCATACTAAACATCCAGGTTGTTGAAAAGAACTCTCTAACAACCCTTTCTCAGATAGCTTAAGGCTCGTAACGTACGATGTCAGTTAACCTTTATTACTGTATTTTAATTTGTTTTTAGATGAGAAGAGAGAACGAACAGGTTCAACTAAGGGGAGACTATCAAGTCCTACTGTTGTCATGCCAAGGATTCATACTATGGTTGAGGTTTGAAACAGGGAACTCCTAGAAGTTATCATGCATAGGTTTCAACCTAAAGTTCTAATCATCACTTCCTTATCAAAGGAAGTGAGATTCCTAGGGGATCATGTCAATGATAAACAGAAACAGATAAAGCATCAACTGGAACAGTAAACAGTAAACAACTGTAAAATGCATGCAATGCAAGTGAGGGAGGAAATGTGTGTGGGGCATCAGCCTCCACAAGCTCATCTCAACCTCAAGCCAGATATGAATAACTGCAATCATATAGAAGAAATAAAATGCCATCAAGCAAATCATAAACCACATAGGCAAGGGAGCATAGCTCTACCGAATACCCGCAAGCAAAGCCATACAGTAAAAGTACAAGCAGAGGGAGTAACTCAACCTCTAGTGCAATCATGCTCCTAGCTCAAATCAATCTAAATATGAACTTATTCAAATGCATAAAGAAAATCAAACAAGTCACATCAATACAGTTGCACAGAAAGCAAACAGACATGAAAGAAAGCAGATCAACAGCTTCCACAGCTTCATAGCAAAGCTCCTCTGACATCAGTTCAGGCCTCAGTCTTCAACTGTTCTTCAAGGCTTTCATCTTCAATAGCAAGTGTCAACTTGCTTCTTTAAGCTTTTAACACATCAAACACAAGTATCAACTTGTTCCTTCAGGCTCTCAATGCATCAAACATAAGTATCAACTTGTCTTTCATCCTCTTCAAGCTTCAGCTCTTTCTTCAATCTCAATCTGATCCTCTTCACAAGTGTCAACTTGTTCTTCTTGATCTTCAAGCTTCAGCTCCAATGGCAGTCTTCAAATACTGGGAAGTAGCAACTTCTAGCATCTTCAATCTTCTAACAAGGAACTCCACCCTCTAGCAAGGGAGAAAGATTCATCTAACAAGAGCAAGGTTTGGATAGTGGAAAGCAAAGTGAAGACCAAAGGTCACCACTAAGCACTCCATCATCAGAGAAAGGAACCCTCAAAGGTTCTACCAACTTGTGAAGAGCCACACATCCTACCAAAGGAGGGATGAGGCCTTCACAAGGGGACCTTACATCATAGGGAGGAATGGAAGTGATCAACACCTTCCATGTTTATGAAAGAAGAGAATCTATCTAGAAGCTCTACTTACAAACCCTAACCTTAACACCTAAACAAAACTACTCCAAAGGAAAAGCAAACTTCAAGTCCAAGCTCCTTCATGCATTCCTCAACAGCCCACACAAGCCTTCAACATCAGCCAAGAGCAAGAGAGGAAAAACCCTAATCTAAGGGAACTAAAGAAGTCATTCTAGTTGAATTAGCAAGTTAGGATCACCTAAAACCTAGTACTAAAGTTAATCTTAACTAAAATAATAAAACCAATTGTAAATTCCTACAAAAATAACTATGGGAACCTAAGTCAATCATGACTCTACCATACAAAATCCAGAGGTTGAATCATCCACAAAGTCCTAGAAATAAAATCTAAACCATAAGGTACTAAGCTTAAACCCTAAAACTAGAGCACCTAAAGTTTCAACTTAAAAACACTACCTAATTTCATCACAAAAATGTGAGAAAATTACTAGAGGAGCATGCAAATCTAAACTAATCACACACAAAAAATCAGCTCAAGAACCATCATCAATTGCTCACACAAAAATCCGCAAAACAAGGTATCAACCATAAAGAAATTAATATCAATTAAAATGTAAAAAATGCACAGAAAATGAAAATGCATGAATTTCCTAATATTTTTATTCAATAAAATTCTAGATTCAATCATGAATCAGGGGAAAAATATCTGGAATTAATTGAGTTACTATTCTATTTTTTATGAATTATTTCCTAAACTACATGAGATGATGAAAATAAAAGAAATAAGACAGAAATTGATAAACATGCGTGCTGAATAGCAATGGTTTCAAGTTCAAATCCTGGGTTGGGCCCAAAAGGGGGCGTGTATAGCAATAGGGCGTGAGGCCCATCTGAGTATCAACTCAGTTCAAACAAATAATCAGGGGAAGGGGTGTATTAGGCAAGGAAATCATGTTGGAAATCCACATTGGGCCTGGCGATGGGGTGGTGATAGGAAGAAACCCAAAGCCCACACGCCTATGCCTTCCTTCAGTTCAACTCAATTCACAAAAAATAAAAGAAAAAGTGGTACACACCAGGATTCGAACCAAAGCACGCTCGGTTCACGCAGCGAAGAAACAAAGTCTGAAGTCTAACTAATCAAAACAGTGAGTTTAAGGGGATGGACGCGTGGCTCAACAAGGACACTTGGATTGAGTGACTGAGTCAAGCTTTCCACATGAATGGATGGACACGATTTCATCTTCTTCATTTTCAAACCTGCAAGTCTCAACCTGCGCGCGCGAACCAGACAACGCCGGTGGCTTTTCCGGCCACCCCTGTAAAACACTAACTTCGTCTATAGCCAACCATTCGCCACGATTCCTGAATGAATCTTGACCAGAATTTCACCAGAAATTCAACCATGCCATTCATTCACTCTAAAAACGCCTGAATCTTGAGATATCAATCTCAACCGAAAATGAAATCCAACCTAAATTGTCTCTAAAGTTAAAATTGATCATCCAAAATCCATCTATATCAATAGGGGAACCTAACCACATGCTTCTAGTTCACTGAAAACACATAATTAGAGAGAAATTTCAAGAAGTTAAAACCTGTATTTGAGCTTGTAACAGATGCACTTCTTGCTCGATTCAACCTTCAAGATGATGCAGATTCACTCTAAATCACCTTCTGAAGCTAACGCAACCTTCAGTTTCCCTTGATTTGGCCTTGAACTCAGAAATCGATTCCAACTTGCAGCTGTGAAACTTCAACCTCACTCTCTGCTTCAGGGCTCAATCTTCACCAAAAAAATGGCTGAACACACTCTAATGTTTATATAGAACTCAATGGAAATGTCTAGAACTTTCTGTAACCTTCCATATGAGATTTTCAATTTCACTTTCTCCTTCAAAATCCCATGTTGCAACAGTCGTGTACTTGCTCTCTTTGGGCATGAAAATGCTTGCAATCATCATCTCATGAGATGTTGAATTAGTTTGTTATGTTAATTTCCTTGTTTGCAAGCCAATGGTTCATGTTGGTCATGTTGCTTCATCATGAAGAAATGAAATGAAATGGCATGAATTTGACCTTAAACCAAAATTCCAACATTTCCAAAGTTTCTAAAATGACTTTTCCATTCAAAATGACCTATAATTTTGCCTTGTTTGGACACAAAATGAATTATTTCAATTTTTGGTCATTAAATGCCTTTAATTCTCCATTTTTCAAAATTCCTTGAACCATATCCTTCCTTGAGCCATTTCAATGTCTCCTTGATACATGGTCAAGGTTAAAACCCTATTTTGAGCAACTTTCAAGTTGAACAAAAGTTCATTTGAGGTGTCTAAGTTGGTGAAAATGACCTATGATCATAAATGACCCATAATCACAACTTCCCAAAATACCCTTGACTTGTCAAAGCCATAACTTGAGTTATACAAATCCTATCAAGGACTTCTAGTACTCTATGGAAAGCTAAGAGGATAAGGAACAACATCCATCTTGATAAAAAGTTCATAGGAATCATCCTTCGTGGGCAAAAGTGTCATGCAAGTTGGGTAACATTCAAGCTCCAAATTCACATACCTCAGATGACTTGTAACTTGTCTGGCTCATAACTTGAGTTCTACAAATCCTATCAAGGACTTCTAGCACTCAAATTAAAGCTAAGACCATGCTCTACAACAATCATGTTGGGGTCAATAAGAGATGACAATCAAATCTTGAGCTAAATTGACTTGAAGATAGGGGTCAAACTAGGGGATTTTACACTGTCAAGTCTTAGAAACTCTAGCCTGAAACTTCTCAAACTCTTCAACCATGATGAGTTAACCTTGGAATCATCCTTATAACATCTCAATGTATCAATCCATGATCACATGGCTCTTGAATTAGGTCTTAACCTCCTTTAAATCCTCAGTTGACTTAGGGTTGACCCAGTCAAACCCTAGTTGCACCGCTCATGGCTGAGGCTTCTTATTCTTGCACAATGACCTGTCTAGGCCTCAAAGTGATCTCCAACACTTCTCATGAGCTCTCTCAAGACCTCAAGTACATCCTCATGACCTTAGAATCATCAGATGGCTTCCCACAACTCTCAAGTTAGGAGACCTACACACTTGGCTTCAACCACTCTCTCTGAGGCTCTTTTAACTTCTCTGACAAGGATATCAACCCTTGAACATCTGAATAAACTTCTTAGCTAGCATCACAGTCTTGTGTAGCTCTTGATTCGTAATCATACCTCTTGATCTCCTGCATACATGTCAATGAAATGCAAATGATAATGCTAATGTGCATGAAATGAAACATAAGCTAGGTAAAGAAATGTTGGGCAAATTTTGGGGTGCAACAGCTGCCCCTATTCAAACGGCTTGGACCTGACTGGGTGCGAAGCGAACGACTCTCAAACAATTAAGGTACGAGACATTTGAATACCAACAAACCCGGAAATTTGCCAACTGCGCTAGTACACGGTACTCTGGTGGGGACAAATCTTCGGAAACTAAAATAATAGTTGCACGACAACTAGCTGGAGAAATACTGATCTGAATCTCCGTCAGGATGATTCTCTGATTTATCTGACATCATTGCATCCTCAAATCATCAAGGGATCACCAATTACGCGGTAACTGGTGATTTTCCAACCGTACGGGTAAACGGTACTTGGATTGGTAGGAACATCTTCAAACTGAGCATGACAGTTACACAACAACCGCTGGGGAGTTGGTCACACGGTAACCGGTGAAAAGTCTGATTTTAAGTCTCCGTCAGGATGATCATCTGATTTTGCTGCAGCTTCGTCCTCAAGTCATCAAGGGATCACTGGTCACTTGGTAACTGCCGATACATAGCTGATATTGCCGTCAGGCATTCGGCGACACTACGGCAACAGGATTCCTCGGGACTCATCAGGTCATTAGAAACTTTTTAACAATCAAGTTAATCACGCCATCGGGCATTCAAAGAACTTTTTCGGGTGTCAGCCGGACTTCGTCAGAGAGTCCGAAATAGAATCCTCGGTCAATCATGAACCTAATAAGGATATCCAAACTTCTGCCATCAGGGACTCTGCATCAGCTGAGAGAACTGCTTCGACATCGCAACTGGACTTCATCAGTAAGTCAGGAGATTCGGCACTACTTCCGGACTTCAATCATCAAGTCTTCAAGGGAAACTTCAACTTCTCTGCTCAACAAATTGCTGGGGATGACACATTTCCACTGTGGATTCTGGGGCACTATCAAGTAACTCTACTTCGGGGATCCAGAAATCATTCTGGGTGAATCAACTCTGCTGGGGACTTCAAGAATCATCTTGGACAAATAGCTCCACCGGGGACTTCAAGAATCATCCTGAACCAATAGCTCCGCCGGGGACTTTAAGAATCATCCTGAACCATTAACTCTGTTGGAGATTTCAGGAATCATCTTGAGCGAACACTCTGTCGGGGACTCTAAGCATCAACTTGAGCGACCAACTCTTGCGACTTCCCTGGGGATTTTAAGAATCATCTTAAGCGCACAACTTCGCTGGGGAATTCAAGAATCATCTTGAGCAAACCATTCTGCGGGAGAATTCGAGAATCATCTCGGACCAACCAACTCTTCTGAGATTTCAGGACTCATCCTGAGCGAATACTCTACCGAGGAACACCTGCAAAACAAGAACGGTAACGACCTAGCTCATGTTTCATAATGCATATGTTTTGACAATGGCACAATGCTCCACACGGTGGAAATGCTACGCGTTTAGGGTGAATGCTATGCAATCATGCAAAAATGATATGACACCATCAGTAAAATAAACGCTGAAGGGAAAAACCTCTTGTCAAGGAGAAGGAACCACTCTGGTGAAGAGGAGGGATCATCCTGCCGAGGAGAAGAAGTCACGCCAATCTCAACTGGACTCCGCCTGGGGAAATGATCTTCAGTCGACTGCTGCAGGGGAACAAATCTCTACGAGAACCTGAACCCGCTCAACCGGGTATTCAAACCACAAACTGTCGAGGGAACGATATCAATCGCAGAAATAAACTGCACGACATTCACGGAAAAGCTTTCCTAGAGATAACGACTCCGGTGGGGAAATACAACATCAGCTATTCAACACTCTAATGGGGAAAACCAATCATGGCCTGAACGGCTTCCAAGGACTCGGCTCTCTTGGGGAACTACAAACTCGGCTGGGGAGGGTAACCAGACGCTGGAATAAATCCTACTTGCCGGGTAAAATACAACTCTGTGGGGAATTTCAATTTCGCTGGAGACTTCAGTCTGAACTATCAAAAGCTAAACACTTGCGAATAATCTTCTACGAGAACTGCATTTTGATCTGGTGTTGGGGAACGAACGTACACTTCAGCGCATGACTTAGCTGGGGTGATGATGATCCTTCAGGATACATTTGGTTGGGGGAGAGAATCTTCTCTGTTTGGGGAGACATATCAATGCGTACAATCTCATGTTCAGACTCTGCGGGGAGATGCTGCTGCATTTGCTGGGGAAGAAGGAATCATCCTGCTTGGGGACACATACGACGTACTGCCTGGAATATACTCTACCTGCGACAACACAAATAAACAGACAAGATACCCTTCTCAAAGGGACCTATCAAGGTTATAATCTTATGACAATGTTCAACTAATTCATTGTTTCAACAATCAGTGGCCTAGGCCAGTAAGTTTATGTATGCGCATTTTATCAAAAACACCGGCGTTCTTTTTCGCAAACAAAACAGATAGATGCTAAACAAAAAACAAAATTGCTGAATAGTATATATTTCATTGATACAAACCCCTGAATGGGCCAAAATGTTTTACAACAGATGCAAGCTCCTAGAATGAGGAAGCTGCGCAAGCATAAAAAACATAAATATACATCAGTATATACACAAATGTTGGCAATGTGGCGTAGACGAACACCATGAGTTGATGCCTCTATGACCCACTCGACTTCGATACTTCTCCGACGCTTCAGCTTCAGAAGAGATTGATTCAGATAAACGGCCCTCAGGTCTTCCAAACCACTAAACAAATACAGTCCACACGCGGAACACAGTCATTTTCTTTTTCAAATCCCTAACTTTTGCCCGAATCGCCCTTTCGGGTTTTCGATTCACCGGAATACCCTTTTTTGCCAAAGTCGCCCTTCCAGGTTTTCGACTTTGCGAGTGTACATTCTTTTCTTTTATATCCCTAATTTTTGCCCGAACCTTTTTCCTTTTTTATGGTTCGCCGGGATGCCCCATTTTTGCCTGGATATTCTTTTTCTTTCCAGCGGGTCATTTTTAAGCAAAGTATTTTTTAACTGCGTCCGCGTTCACCGGGGATGCAAAATCTTCGCCATCCATCGTGGATAACAACAAGGTTCCTCCCGAGAAGACCTTGCTGACGACGTACGGACCTTCGTAATTGGGAGTCCACTTGCCCGGTGATCGGAGTGTGGAGGAAGAATCTTCTTCAGGACGAGATCACCCGTCTAAAAGCTTCTAGGACGCACCTTCTTATCATAAGCTTTCTTCATTCGGCTTTGGTACAAACGACCATATGCAATCGATGCTAATCTCTTCTCGTCTATCAGGCTGAGTTAGTTTAGTCGGTTCTTAATCCATTCTGCCTCATCGAGTTTCACGTCAATCAAAACTCGTAAAGAAGGGATCTCCACTTCTAACGGTAGGACAACTTCCATACCGTACACTAGTGAGAAAGGAGTCGCCCCGGTTGATGTACGTACCGTTGTACGATAACCGTGCAGTGCAAACAACAATATCTCGTGCCAATCCTTATAGGTCACAACCATCTTCTGTACAATCTTCTTGATGTTTTTATTGGCCGCTTCAACGGTGCCATTCATCTTCGGCCGGTAAGGAGATGAGTTGTGGTGTTCAATCTTGAAACTCTGGCACAACTCCTTCATCATCTTGTTATTCAGATTCGAACCATTATCAATAATGATCTGCTCGGGAATTCCGTAACGACAGATGATGTCCCTCTTTATGAATCTAGCCACCACCTGCTTGGTCACATTAGCATACGAGGCTGCCTCTACCCACTTGGTGAAGTAGTCGATAGCTACTAGAATGAAGCGATGACCGTTAGATGCGGTGGGCTCGATCTTGCCTATCATGTCGATGCCCCACATGAAGAACGGCCACGGGGAGGACATGACATTCAACAGGCACGGTGGCACATGAATCTTATCAGCATAAATCTGGCATTCATGACATCTCTTCGCGAATTTAAAGCAATCTGATTCCATCGTCAACCAGTAGTATCCTGCTCTCAGGATCTTTCTTGTCATGGCATACCCGCCGGCGTGCGTACCAAATATGCCTTCATGGACTTCCTCCATGAGCATACGCGCTTCTTTCTCATCTACACATCTGAGTAGCACGAGATCGTGGTTTCTTTTATACAAAACTCCATCAGGATTGAGATAAAAATTTCCAAACAGTCTCCTCAGAGTCTTCTTATCCTGGGTTGACGCTCCCGCGGGATACTCCTTAGTCATAAGAAAGGTTTGGATGTCATGGAACCATGGCCTGCCATCGGAGGCTTCCTCGATCGCAAAGACGAATGCAGGTCTGTCAAGACGAGAAAGGACAATCCTTGGAGCTTCATTCCAAAAATTGACTTTATACATCGAAGCCAACGTGGCTAAGGCATCAGCCATCTGATTTTCAGCCCTGGGCACATGATGGAGTTCCACTCGATCAAAGAACGGAAGCAGCCTTCTGGCATAGTTCATGTACGGCACCAAATTTGATTGACGAGTCTCCCACTCCCCTTTAATCTGGTTGATCACAAATGCCGAGTCACCATATACATCTAGGTTCTTGATTCTCAAATCAATTGCCTCTTCTAGACCCATGATGCATGCTTCGTACTCCGCTTCGTTATTGGTGACCGGAAACGTCAGTCTCGCGGTGAACGGGATGTGGGATCCATGGGGAGTCGTGATGATCGCCCCAATGCCACTTCCGTAAGAATTAATCGCCCCATCAAATATCAATTTCCACTGGGATTTTCTGTCTGGACCCTCGTCGGACAACGGTTCATCATAATCTTTCACGTTTAGAAACATGATATCCTCATCAGGGAATTCAAATTTCATTGGCTGATAGTCCTTGATCGGCTATTCGACAAGGTATTCAGACAATACGCTTCCCTTGATGGCCTTCTGGGAAACGTACTGAATGTCATATTCCGTCAACACCATTTGCCATTTGGCAATCCTGCCCGAAAGCGCTTGTTTCTCGAAGACGATCTTGATCGGATCCATCTTCGAAATTAGCATGGTCGTGTGATTGAGCATGTACTGTCGTAAACGTTTAGCAGCCCATGCTAGTGTGCAACACGTCTTCTCCAGCATCGAGTAACGAGATTCACAGTCTGTGAACTTTTTACTCAAATAGTAAATGGAATGCTCCTTTCTGCCCGTCTCGTCGTGCTGACCGAGAACACGCCCCATACTATTCTCAAGAACTGTCAAGTACATGATTAATGGTCTTCCGGCCACTGGGGGTATCAAGATCGGAGGTTCCTGTAGATACTGTTTTATCTTATCAAATGCCTTATGGCAATCCTCGTTCCAGATAATCGCCTGATCTTTCTTCAGTAGTTTGAACATCGGTTCACACGTGGCCGTGAGCTAAGATATAAACCTTGCAATGTAGTTTATTCTACCCAGGAAACCACAAACTTCTTTTTCGATTTTTGGCGCTGGCATTTCTTGTATTGCTTTTATCTTCGCAGGATCAACCTCGATGCTTCTTTCACTCACGATAAACCCCAGTAGTTTTCCAGACCGTACTCCAAAAGTACACTTGTTAGGATTCAGCCTCAACCTGAATTTCCTAAGCCTCTCAAAAAGCTTCAGCAAATTGACCAGGTGTCCCTCCTCCGTTTGGGACTTTGCAATCATGTCATCAACATAGACTTCAATCTCATGATGAATCATGTCATGAAACAAAGTGACCATTGCTCTTTGGTAAGTGGCCCCTGCGTTCTTCATACCAAAAGGCATTACCTTGTAGCAAAATGTTCCCCAAGGAGTGATAAACGTAGTTTTCTCCATGTCCTCCGGCGCCATCTTGATCTGATTGTAACCGGAGAAGCCATCCATGAACGAAAATACGGAGAACTGAGTTGTATTGTCGACTAACACATCAATATAAGGCAGCGGGAAATCATCTTTAGGGCTCGCCCTATTCAAATCCCAATAATCAACGCACATTTGTACCTTACCGTCCTTCTTCGGTACAGGTACTATGTTGGCGACCCACGGAGGGTAAGTAGTGACTGCTAAGAAGCCAGCATCAAGCTGTTTCTGCACTTCTTCTTTGATCTTAACGGCCATATCTGGTCGTGTCCTCCTAAGCTTCTGCTTAACGGGAGGACAATTTTCTCGCAGCGGCAAGTGGTGGACCACGATGTCAGTATCAAGTCCGGGCATATCTTCGTATGACCAAGCAAAGATGTCACTATACTCTCTCAGCATCTCGACTAATCTCTGCTTGACATCACTCTGCAATGCAGCCCCTATCCTGACGTTCCTGACTAGTTCTTCAGAACCCAGATTCACAATCTCAATCTCTTCCTCGTGAGGCAGAATAACTTTCTGTTCTTGTTTCAACAAGCGGGCCAACTCTTCGGGAAGGTCTTCGTCTTCATCAATCTCTTCTTCGGCTTGATAGATCGGGCAATCGAAGTCGAAGTGAGTCGTAGAAGGTCCAGAGTCGATGTCATCTGCTATGTGGATCCTGCAATAACAAGGGTTAAGCTTAAAACAAGGATATGCAGGTTAGCACAAACCCCATTGCCATTTTATTGTTTTTCAAAACAAATATAAAACAGGAATAACAGATATCACAACATTTGAATGCGAAAGAACGCCTTTTGATTTATTGGTAAAATGCATGTACATAATCAAACAAGGCCCTGACAATAAAACCACTATGCCCCGGGTAGGACATAGGGTTGTAAAATGATTGGAGAAAGTAAATCATTACTCTTTGCCCGTCACTTGGATGGTATCCCTGATGGACCAGTTGGTGAGGCTCTGGCCTGGTTTGCTTGGCTGGATCCAAGAGTCTAGGTCGCAATCGCTGTCCTCGCCGTCTTCAGACACTGCGTTGACACTTTCAAATATCACCCTGCCACTTGTAAACTGGATCAGCCCTTTACCTCGCGACGCACTGTGAGAAGAAGAGGCTTCAGCCGTAGGAGAGTATCCTAACCCAAACTTGTCCTGTTTGTTAGGTATTTCCAGAATCTGCCCCCAGCCTGGGGTAGATCCGGCTTGAACAACGGCCCGGGCTTCCTTGAAGGAAGAGAGAGTCATCTCTGGTTTCTCGGTCATTACTGGAGCCACGTCCTTGACCTTAACGGCTTTGAACGCCTGACATAGGGTTTCGTGGATTTCCCCATCCATCTCAACATATTTAAAAGACGACAAATGGCTTACCATTATGTCTTCCTCGCCACAAACGGTTACAATGCTGCCTCCGACAGCATACTTGAGCTTCTGGTGCAACATGGAGGTCACGGCACCAGCAGAGTGGATCCATGGCCGGCCTAGGAGACAGCTGTAGGCTGGCATGATGTCCATGATGTAGAAGACTGCGTCGAAAGTTTCCGGCCCAACTTGGATTGGCAAATTTACCTCTCCAAAGACATGACGCTTGGTCCCATCGAAAGCCTTCACAACCAGATCACTGGGTGTGCAAATCAATCCTCTCGTATCCAACTTCATTAATGCCTTCTTCGGAAGAACATTGAGCGATGAACCTGTGTCCACCAACACATGAGACATAATCGTTCCCCTACACTCTATCGAGATGTGCAGGGCGCTGTTGTGGTTTCTTCCCTTCGGCGTCAGCTCCAGGTCAGTGAACCCTAACCCGTTTCCAGCATTCACGTGGGCTACGACCCCTTCCAATTGGTTGACCTAGATTTCCTGCGGTACATACGTGGCGTTCAAAACCTTTAACAGCGCGTTGCGATGTGACTCCGTACACAGCAACAAATTCAGGATGGAAATTTTTGAGGGTGTTTGATGGAGGTGATCCACGATCTTGTAATCACTCTTCTTGATCAACCTCATGAACTCTTCAGCGTCCTTAACAAGTAAGTCCTTCTCTACCCCACGAGGGGTTTCCTCAACGACTTTACTCTTTCCCTTATCGGTTCCTTCAGCTTTGTCCGCCACAATCTCAGGTGGAGCAAATACTCTTCCGCTGCGCGTGATTCCGCCAATTCCCACTAGGTTATCCACAAACCGCCCAGATGGTTCTAGTTCTAATTTCTGTCCGTTACAGTAGACGTCTGCCCCATAATGCCACGGGACAACATTGGTGCTTTCAAAAGGTATCGGCTCGACCTTCGTGATGGTAATTATGGGCGGCCTGAGTGCAGAAATGGTTATCGTTTGGCGAGGGATGGTGATGGTGGCAACCTCATCATCTTGCTTCAGCATTACCTCTCCAGATCCATATTCGGCCCTTCGGCTAAACTGCAAGATTCCTTCGGTCATCAGACTCTGAATCCCCTCCGTCAACTGCGCATCCATCAGGACGAGTCGCACAGTCCATATACAATTCTCCACAGCCCGGAAAGAAGCCTCTCTTCATAAGTTTGGCTTTAACGAAGCTAAGCGGTGTCTTCAGATCCTTGACGTCAGTCAATAAATCCAAATTCTCGTCTACAATAATGGCATTCACCCCACCTCCCCTATGATTCGGCATAGGGTTCTTCGTGACATTCGACACATTATCTGAGAAATTGATGATCTTAGCATCCACCATATCTTGCACCTTGTGCTTGAAGGCTTTGCAGTTTTCTATCGTGTGGCCGGGTGCCCCTGAGTGAAAATCACATGTTGCATTCGCATCATCACCCTGCGGAGGTGCCCCTATCAAGGGAGCCAGGGTTCTTTTCTGGACTAGATGTAGCTGAAGCAGAGTTTGTAACAACTGAGCATAAGAAATGGGTGGTGTCTCAAGGTGACGGCTCGACAGAGGTGCCCTGTTCTGATACTTTCTGTACCCTTACTGATTTGGCTGCTACTGCTGCGGCTGCTGCTGTGGCTGGGGTTGTTGGATAGCAGGGATGGTTATGCTAGCCACCTGCTAGCGTTGGCCCTTACCTTTCCTGCGAGCGTTGGACACGGCATTTGTCTCCCCTTCACACCTTTTGCTACCATATGGTTTCTTTCCTCCTCCAGCTGAGGATAGATCAGCACCTTGAATTTTTCCCAGTTTGTTCCCATTTTCAACGTGCTCCCCAATGATGATGAGATCAGAGAAACTTCCAGACATACCACAGACCAATTTCTCGTAATAGACCCCTAGGAGGATGACTACAAACATTTCAACAAGCTCCCGTTCAACCATCGGCGGTTGAACTCTAGCTGCTAATTCGCGCCATCGCTGGGCGTATTCTTTGAACCCTTTGTTGTTCCTCTGTGACAAGTTCTGCAGCTGAACCCGGTTCGGAGCCAAGTCACTGTTATATTGGTAATGGTGCACGAAGGCCTCAACAAGTTCCTTCCACGTGCGCACACTGGTAGGTTCCAAACTCATGTACCATTCCAAGGATGGCCTGGACAAGCTATCCTAAAAGAAGTGCATCAGCAACTTCTCGTCTTCAGAGTGAGCGGACATCTTTCGGTAGTATGACCTGAAGTGGACACGAGGGCCGGTGGTGCCCTTGTACTTCTCAAAGTCGGGTACCTTGAATTTGGGAGGCACCTTGAAATCAGAAATCAATCCCAATTTAGACATGTCGACACCCATAGTGTTCAGGTTCTCGAAATTCCTCATTTTGTCCTCGAGTGCCTTAAACCTCAGACGCGCTTTAGCAGTCAGCTCTCCTTCAGCACTCCTCTGTGAGAACAAATCTTCTTGTCGATCTTCTAGCCATGGCTGAGGCCCATACAGATTTCCAGCACCTGTGTTGCCGTTGCCCAGTCCAGCATTGCCATTAGCTTCAAAATTTCCATTGCCGACACCAGTCGTACTACCATTGAGCCCTATGTTAGTGATCACGTTGCCGTTACCATTGCCATTCCCCCCGGTCACGGGGATGCCATTCTGAGGAGTTTCAACAGGTGGAGGGGTCGGAACATTCCCACCATGGAGTACACCGTTATTGTCAACCCTTGAGATCAGAGGCTGAACCAATGTTCTGAGCTGGTCTTGGCCGTTGGCAACCACTTGCATGAGCTCCATGAAACGGTCCATCCTCTCTCGGAGTTCCTGAACATCAGTCTGCACTTGTTCCATTGCTCTATCTTGATTTGCTCTGGTCGGATAGCGGTGGATTGGCCTTCGATCAATCCTGGAACGACCTCCATACACAAAGGGTTAGAAAAACGACAACGTGCTCGTTATGCAAATTCTTCATGCAAATGCAAACGTGTGTCTGTGCGTTAGGGAGATTCCCCCCGATCCTAGTGCCTGAGTGCTGATAATAAGAAGTCTGAGTCCAGTCATGGAAATAACATCTCATATATATAAAGAAATCCCATCAAGGCGGTACACAACGTCACTGAGTACAAGCAGAATCAATAGCATGACCTCGACCAACAAGCCTGGTGATGGTCAGCATACAACAGTGATCAAAACAAAAGGATTACAAATATAGTCAAGCACAGCCACGGGCGCGGAACTCTTCTAACAGATCCTTCGTTTCTGGATGATCAGGCTGAGTGAGCAACCCTTTGACGAGTAACTCCCTCTGCCTAATAGTGTATTGAAGACCTTCAACTGAGTCTTCCCATGCTCCTTCGCTGAAACAATCTTCTAACTTCCGCTTCTTGGATTCAAACGTCTGTTTCCACTCCTTCAGGTTAGCAAGAGCCTTGTTTAGCAGGCCTTCAGCAACATATCTACGAGCGGTTTCTTCATCAAGCCTCTTCTCACTAGCCTTCACATGGGCTTTCAATTTGGAGATCTGCTGCTTCAGCTTATCCTCCCGTTCCTTGCCATTGGCTAGGGTGGCCTTCTAGTGCTGATTAAACTTGGATATCCTCCGGTACGCTTCATCCAAGTGCTGCTTCTTAGTGGCCAATACGTCGTTGACAGATTTGAAGTCCCGACCCAGACGCTCACGCTCAGCCAACTGCTTAGTCAAATCCATACCTAACTTGTTTACCAGCTTTGTCTGCCTTTTGAAGGAATGGACGGCTGCGCTTCTCTAGCTTCTGAGCTGAGCCAATTCTTTCTCCAGTTCCTCGTTTGCCTTCTTCAACTACTCTCACTCAGCTAACACCTGATTATGCTGCTGAATAGGCACGGTGGTAGGCTCTTCAACCACTGGAGGGCTTTCTAGCTTGGCAGGAGGAAACGACATCCCTATGATATCTGCTCTGGCTCTGATCCAGGTCACATATGGAGCGTAGGCTTGGCTATTACTTTTTCCCAGCAACGGTTTTCCTAGCCTACTGATACCATTCCAAGCGTGCTGAAGCTTAGATAACATATCCCCCTCTAGAAGACCAGTGAGGTACAGAGATTCCTGCACCTCTTCATCCTTCGGCGGAGCTCTCAAAGCATAAGCAAAATGCCGGACCAGCAGAGATGGAATATAGTTGATACAACCCTTCCTGCCTATCAAAGGCACATTTGGAAACCCGCTGCAGCTGAAGATGATCTCAGTACCCAACCTATCTCTATCAAACCAGGTGACATCCTCCGCTGATAGACTCATCAAACGCTCAGACCACTCAGCTTTGGCCGCAGATGAAGCAAAGGGACCCTTCTTGGGTAGGTGATTATCAAGCCATCTATAGAATAGGGGCACACAGCGTAAGACATTCTTGCCCCTTCTGTTCTCGTTTTTGCAGTGGATGGAATGATAGACATCTCCAACCAAGGTAGGGACTGGATTCCCTGCTGCAAAGATGTGAAAGGCGTCGAAGTCTACAAAGTCAAGCATATTAGGAAACAGAATGATGCTGTATATGCAAAGAGCAAGAATAGCGTTGAACACGATCCAACAACCGTCTTTGGCACACTGCTAAGCCTTTCCCACTAAGAACTGCAAGGAGAAACCAGGAACCCCATTCCAACAAGACAAGACCAACTCAGAGGCATCCAGATGAAGCAAAATAGCTAGACTAGCCAGATTAGGCTCAACATCCATATGAACAAAGGGCATCTGACTCTTGATAGGCACACCTAACAAATCAACATACTCCTCTAGTGTAGGTACGAGAATAAAGTCCGGGAAAGTAAAGCATCTCAAAGGAGGATCGTAGAACTGCAGCAAGGCGTACAACCCATTCAACTCAAAGACAAAAGGTTTACGAACCAAGCTGAGCAATTTCCCATAAGACTTTCTGAATTCACCTCTCACAGAATCATCTGCCAAAGCAATCAAACTAGACAGCTGAACAACATCAGGAGTGGGGAGCTTGTAGGCCACAGTCTTCCTCAGAGAACCCATGATAGCACAATAGAAGGCAAGAAAACCTGAACCGGGGGAGACGGTACCTGCAACACAGACACACGTTAATGATATACAAATGAGTATGCAAAATAATGCAAAATGCAAAATGCAATCATGCAACAGGAGATCATGACGACTGTGCTGTTGAAGAGATGAAAGTTCTGTATCAACAAAACCACAATACTGCTCTGTCAAGAACAACCATATCTATGATGAGAAGTAACCTCTGATACCAGACCATAACTCTGCTCTGTCAAGAACAACCATATATCTGATGATGAGACCCTCTGATATCAGACCATAAACCTGCTATGTCAAGAACAAATACACATCTGATGATGAGAACCTCTGATACAAGACTATAAATCTGCTCTGTCAAGAACAAATACACATCTGATGATGAGAACCTCTGATACAGGACTATAAATCTGCTCTGTCAAGAACAAATCCACATCTGATGATGAAAACCTCTGATACAGGAGTATAAATCTACTCTGTCAAGAACAAATACACTTCTGATGATGAGAACCTCTGATACCAACAAAACTGATTCACTATCAAGAAAACCGGGTAGTTTGAAGGTTAAGGTTTCCTGCAACAAACTCAACCCTGCTCACAGGTATGGACCTAAACTGACACAAGTTCGGTATCCTATGCGGTCATCAGCGTCACAGACATTCAAGAGAGATGATACGATACCCAGAAGGTGTGGTATCACCATCTCCTGAAGCGTCCTCACTCAGCTGAATCCCAAATGATCGGTCCCCAGATTCGACAATCCTCCAAACCAACAACCCCTCAGGCCCAAAGGGCCGGAAAAGAAGTCAACCGGGAGAACCTCGTCTGAGCGTGGATTTCATGAGACACTAGTGCCTGCAAAGCAAGCACACGCCCACTAATTTCCACAACTAATGCTAGCTACACTCAAGCCTGGGTCTGGCTCCTCACTCATCAGAATGCCCTTCCCACAAAAGCACAGATAATCATATCATACTGAAAATAAAGCGCGGGAAATAAAATGCGATAAGTAAACACAACCCAATAAGTAAACATACAAGCGCTAGGATTGACTCTTGCATGGGACGTTGGATACCTAAACTGACTCGCATAAGGGACGTTGGATCCCAAGAAACTATGATTCCCCAGTAGAGTCGCCAGCTGTCGCTTCCGCGAAAATAAGGTGCCGGCAAAACAAAAGAGTCGCCACCTTTCGTTATTTATCCCTCAGAACGGGAAAGGAAATGATTGGAAAAAACCTGACGAAAAGGTATAAGACAAGGTCATCGCAACCATTGTCTGGGTTCGGGAGTCGGTTACGCAAGGGGAAGGTATTAGCACCCCTCACGTCCATCGTACTCGATGGGATCCTTGCTTATTGTGTTTATCTGACGGGTTGGTTTTATCTATCTACCTATCAAGGCCGGCTTAAAAAGAAAAGAAAATGACTCGGCAAAGCGTCGCGCTTTACGCCTACGTATTCTCATCAGAGAATGAGAAATCAGAGTCAACGTAGTTTGCCTAACTAAGGGTTATGGGGGAAGGTGGCTCGCCAATACGTCAGTATTGTGCCTACGTACTCTCAACAGGTATGAGAGATCAGAGCTTACGTAGTTTGGGATAATACGGATTACGGGGATTCATATTCATCTTTTTTATCGAGTGGGGTTAACAAATAGTTCCAGCAGTTTGGCGTACACAGCTCGACCCTCTGAGGCTTAGGCGTTACCGTTTGCGGTAGAACTGAGAGTTAACGACACTCTTTTCTTCAGAAAAGCTTCCTTTGAATTATGGGCCCACGGGGCAAAAAGGTTTGAAGTTTGTTTTCTGTCTTTTATGGAAGAACTGTTTTTTATGGATGTTTGCAACCAATATCGCACTAGAGACTATGACCTGAGAATGAATGCGTCGCATGTCACCCAAAGGGTGCCATACTAAACATCAAGCTGTTGAAAAGAACTCTCCAAAAACCCTTTCTCAGATAGCGTAAGGCTCGTAACGTACAACGTCGGTTAACCTTTATTACTGTATTTTAATTTGTTTTAAGATGAGAAGAGAGAACGAACAGGTTCAACTAAGGGGAGACTATCAAGTTCTACTGTTGTCATGCCAAGGATTCATCCTATGGTTGAGGTTTGAAACAGGGAACTCCTAGACGTTATCATGCATAGGTTTCAACCTAAAGTTCTAATCATCACTTCCTTATCAAAGGAAGTGAGATTCCTAGGGGATCATGTCAATGATAAACAGAAACAGATAAAGCATCAGCTGAAACAGTAAACAGTAAACAACTGTAAAATGCATGCAATGCAAGTGAGGGAGGAAATGTGTGTGGGGCATCAGCCTCCACAAGCTCATCTCAACCTCAAGCCAGATATGAATAACTGCAATCATACAGAAGAAATAAAATGCCATTAAGCAAATCATAAACCACATAGGCAAGGGAGCATAGCTCTACCGAATACCCGCAAGCAAAGCTGTACAGTAAAAGTACAAGCAGAGGGAGTAACTCAACCTCTAGTGCAATCATGCTCCTAACTCAAATCAATCTAAATATGAACTTATTCTAATGCATCAAGCAAATCAAACAAGTCACATCAATACAGTTGCACAGAAAGCAAACAGACAGGAAAGAAAGCAGATCAACAACTTCCACAGCAAAGCTCCTCTGACATCAGTTCAGGCCTCAGTCTTCAACTGTTCTTCAAGGCTTTCATCTTCAATAGCAAGTGTCAACTTGCTTCTTTAAGCTTTGAACACATCAAACACAAGTATCAACTTGTTCCTTCAGGCTCTCAATGCATCAAACATAAGTATCAACTTGTCTTTCGTCCTCTTCAAGCTTCAGCTCTTTCTTCAATCTCAATCTGATCCTCTTCACAAGTGTCAACTTGTTCTTCTTGATCTTCAAGCTTCAGCTCCAATGGCAGTCTTCAAATACTGGGAAGTAGCAACTTCTAGCATCTTCAATCTTCTAACAAGGAACTCCATCCTCTAGCAAGGGAGAAAGATTCATCTAACAAGAGCAAGGTTTGGATAGTGGAAAGCAAAGTGAAGACCAAAGGTCACCACTAAGCACTCCATCAGCAGAGAAAGGAACCCTCAAAGGTTCTACCAACTTGTGAAGAGACACACATCCTACCAAAGGAGGGATGAGGCCTTCACAAGGGGACCTTACATCATAAGGAGGAATGGAAGTGATCAACACCTTCCATGTTTATGAAAGAAGAGAATCTATCTAGAAGCTCTACTTATAAACCCTAACCTTAACACCTAAACAAAACTACTCCAAAGGAAAATCAAACTTCAAGTCCAAGCTCCTTCATGCATTCCTCAGCAGCCCACACAAGCCTTCAACATCAGCCAAGAGCAAGAGAGGCAAAACCCTAATCTAAGGGAACTAAAGAATTCATTCTAGTTGAATTAGCACGTTAGGATCACCTAAAACCTAGTACTAAAGTTAATCTTAACTAAAATACTAAAACCAATTGTAAATTCCTACAAAAATAACTATGGGAACCTAAGTCAATCATGACTCTACCATACAAAATCCAAAGGTCGAATCATCCACAAAGTCCTAGAAATAAAATCTAAACCATAAGGTACTAAGCTTAAACCCTAAAACTAGAGCACCTAAAGTTTCAACTTAAAAACACTACCTAATTTCATCACAAAAATGTGAGAAAATTACTAGAGGAGCATGCATATCTAAACTAATCACACACAAAAAATCAGCTCAAGAATCATCATCAATTGCTCACACAAAAATCAGCAAAACAAGGTATCAACCCTAGAGAAATTAATATCAATTAAAATGTAAAAAATGCACAGAAAATGAAAATGCATGAATTTCCTAATCTTTTTATTCAATAAAATTCTGATTCAATCATGAATCAGGGGGAAAAATCTGGAATTAATTGAGTTATAATTTTATTTTTTATGAATTATTTCCTAAATTACATGAGATGATGAAAATAAAAGAAATAAGAAAGAAATTGATAAACATGCGTGCTGAATAGAAATGGTTTCAAGTTCAAATCCTAGGTTGGGCCCAAAAGGGGGCGCGTATAGCAATAGGGCGTTAGGCCCATCTGAGTATCAACTCAGTTCAAACAAATAATCAGGGGAGGGGTGTATTAGGCAAGGAAATCATGTTGAAAATCCACATTGGGCCTGGCGATGGGGTGGTGATAGCAAGAAACCCAAAGCCCACACACCTATGCCTTCCTTTAGTTCAACTCAATTCACAAAAAATAAAAGAAAAAGTGGTACACGCCAGGATTCGAACCAAAGCACGCTCGGTTCACGCAGCGAAGAAACAAAGTCTGAAGTCTAACTAATCAAAATGGTGAGTTTAAGGGGATGGACGCGTGGCTCAACAAGGACACTTGGATTGAGTGAATGAGTCAAGCTTTCCACATGAATGGATGGACACGATTTCATCTTCTTCATTTTCAAACCTGCAAGTCTCAACCTGCGCGCGCCAACCAGACATCGCCGATGGCTTTTCCGGCCACCCCTGTACAACCCTAGCTTCGTCTATAGCCAACCATCCGCCACGATTCCTGAATGAATCTTGACCAGAATTTCACCAGCAATTCAACCATGCCATTCATTCACTCTAAAAACGCCTGAATCTTGAGATATCAATCTCAACCGAAAATGAAATCCAACCTAAATTGTCTCTAAAGTTAAAATTGATCATCCAAAATCCATCTATATCAATAGGGGAACCTAACCACATACTTCTAGTTCACTGAAAACACATAATTAGAGAGAAATTTCAAGAAGTTAAAACCTGTATTTGAGCTTGTAACAGATGCACTTCTTGCTCGATTCGACCTTCAAGATGATGCAGATTCACTCTAAATCACCTTCTGAAGCTAACGCAACCTTCACTTTCCCTTGATTTGGCCTTGAACTCAGAAATCGATTCCAACTTGCAGCTGTGAAACTTCAACCTCACTCTCTGCTTCAGGGCTCAATCTTCACCCAAAAAATGGCTGAACACACTCTAAAATGACTTTTCCATTCAAAACGACCTATAATTTTGTCTTGTTTGGACACAAAATGAATTATTTCAATTTTTGGTCATTAAATGCCTTTAATTCTCCTTTTTTCAAAATTCCTTGAACCATATCCTTCCTTGAGCCATTTAAATGTCTCCTTGATACATGGTCAAGGTTAAAACCCCATTTTGAGCAACTTTCAAGTTGAACAAAATTTCATTTGAGGTGTCTATGTTGGTGAAAATGACCTATGATCATAAATGACCCATAATCACAACTTCCCAAAATACCCTTGACTTGTCAAAGCCATAACTTGAGTTCTACAAATCCTATAAAGGACTTCTAGTACTCTATGGAAAGCTAAGAGGATAAGGAACAACCTTCATGTTGACCAAAAGTTCATAGGAATCATCCTTCTTGGGAAAAAGTGTCATGCAAGTTGGGTAACTTTCAAGCTCCAAATTCACATACCTCAGATGACTTGTAACTTGTCTGGCTCATAACTTGAGTTCTACAAATCCTATCAAGGACTTATAGCACTCAAATTAAAGCTAAGACCATGCTCTACAACAATCATGTTGGGGTCAATAAGAGATGACAATCAAATCTTGAGCTAAATTGACTTGAAGATAGGGGTCAAACTAGAGATTTTACACTGTCAAGTCTTAGAAACCCTAGCCTGAAACTTCTCAAAATCTTCAACCATGATGAGTTAACCTTGGAATCATCCTTATAACATCTCAATGTATCAATCCATGATCACATGGCTCTTGAATTAGGTCTCAACCTCCTTCAAATCCTCAGTTGACTTAGGGTTGACCCAGTCAAACCCTAGTTGCACCACTCATGGCTGAGGCTTCTTATTCTTGCACAATGACCTGTCTAGGCCTCAAAGTGATCTCCAACACTTCTCATGAGCTATCTAAAGACCTCAAGTACATCCTCATGACCTTAGAATCATCTGATGGCTTCCCACAACTCTCAAGTTAGGAGACCTACACACTTGGCTTCAACCATTCTCTCTGAGGCTCTTTTAACTTCTCTAACAAGGATATCAACCCTTGAACATCTGAATAAACTTCTTAGCTAGCATCACAGTCTTGTGTAGCTCTTGATTGGTAATCATACCTCTTGATCTCCTGCATACATGTCAATGAAATGCAAATGATAATGCTAATGTGCATGAAATGAAACATAAGCTAGGTAAAGAAATGTTGGGCAAATTTTGGGGTGCAACATGTTGCATTGCATGTTTACATCTTTTCTTCTTTCACTTTCTCTCTTCTTCTTCTTTTGTCTTCCTTTGCCATGTTCCCTTAGGACTTTTAATCTTTCTTGTTCAAGATAGATAATGATAGATATTAGGTTCAATCCAAGCATGATAACATAAGGGTAATCTTCTCTTTTCATCTCAATCATAGGTGTACATTGCATGACAACATTAGGTTGAGTTTAGTCTCCCTTTTAGAGTGTGTCTTCTCTTCTCATCTCAAAACTTCTTCAAGACACTTAATAATGGATAATGAGTGTTGTACGCTATAAGCCTTAAGCATTTGGGAAATGATGATTGGGGTGCCTCCTCTCAATTGTTTAGAGTGTTTAGTGTATGTCCTTTAGGCGATATGCGACGCGTTCTCTCCTAAGTCATAGTCTTTAGTGCAACATGAATTACAAACAATATTCAATTCACTTATTTTCCATAAAAGACTCAAAAACAAACATCAAACCTTTTTATCCTTTGGGATTAAATTGAAAATCTTTTTCATAAAAGAGTGTTGTTAACTCTTGATTCTACCGCAAACAGGTAATGCCTAAGTCTCCAATGGTCGAGCTGCATACACCTAACTGCTAGAACTAAGGTTTAACCCTACTCGGGTAAAACATTTAAACCAACCTGTGGTCGTGTCAGCCCGAACTACATTTGCTCTAATTTCTCATACCAGACGAGAATATGTAGGCACAAGATGGCGATGTCTTCGCGAGCAACCTTCCCCATCTTTCACCCGTAGTTTTCCGAACTACGTTGACTCTGACTTTCCCATTGCACGAGGGAGTATATAGGCATAGAGCGGCGATGCTCTATCGAGTCTCTTTTCTTTTCTTTTGTCTCTGTGGCCTGTAGCTTAGATAGTAAACACCCTTTAGATAGACAACAAGTATGGATCCCGTCGAGTACGACGGACGTGAGGGGTGCTCATACCTTCCCCTTGCGTAAACGACTCCCGAACCCAAGATTTGGTTGCGATGACCTGTCTTCTCCCCTTTTCGTAGGTTTTATTTGATCGTTTCCTTTCACTCTCTTTGGGATAAATAACTAACGGTGGCGAATCTTCTGTCTTTGCCAGTCCGTTTTTCGCAGTAGCGACAACTGGTGACTCTGCTGGGGAGACTTCCCATCCTCTATGCGAGTCAATCCTAGCGCTTGTGTGTTTATCTTTGGGTTTGTATATATGTGTTGTACTTTACTTGCATTTGAATTTTACTTTCAACATTGTATAATTATCGTTATTGCTGTGCTGTTGGGTGGGAATATTCCACTGTTAGATAAGACAAAACTCAGGCTTGAGTATAACCATAGCATTAGAATTGGAAAGTAGTGGTGAACCTGTATGTTTGGCATGCACTAGTTCCCACGAAATTCGCGCTCAGACGAGATTCTCTTTGATGACTTCCTTTCCAATCCGTTTCGGACCGTTGAGAGGATGTTGGATCTGAGGATTGTCGACTCTGGGGACTGATCATTTAGAAGTCAGCTAAGTGAGGTCGCTTCGTTAGACTATGATGCCAAACCAGAAATGGTGAACGTATCATTGTTTCTCGAAAGTCTGGACGCTGATGACCGCAAAAGATGCCAGACCTTATCAGTGATAGGTTCATACCTGTGAGTTGGGAGGGTTATGCAGGAAACTTTGATCTTCAACTTACCCGGTTTTCTCGTCAGTATGAATATGTGTTCTTGATATACTGGTTCCTATTATCAGTACAATGCTATGTTCTTGCCAAAACGAAGCGCTGGTTCTTCTCAGTCAATAGCACAACAATCTTGATCCCTTGTTGCATTTGCATTTGCATTTTCATCTGCATTTTCATTGACATGTATTTATGTTGCAGATGTATATTTTCCCTTCGATTCTAGTGATCTTGTTCCTCTGCTGACATGGAGCATAGCTTGAAGAAGACAGTGGTGTATAAATTTCCTACTCCTGACATTGGATCTTTGCTTAGTTTGATTTCTATGCCTGACAGGAAGGTGATGGAAGATTTCAAGCAATCCTATGGGAAGCTGTTGAGTTGTGTCTCCAAGCCTTCAGTATATCAGTTGGGTAGTCTTCATACTCTGCTTCAGTTTTATGATCCACAACTGTGGTGCTTTACTTTTCCTGATTATGTGCTGGCGCCTACCTTGGAAGAGTTCTCTGTGTTGTTGGGGGTACCTACCTTAGATCAGATGCCTTTCTATCACACTGAAGTTAAGCCTGATCTAGCTAAGCTTGCTGCTCTCTCCATTTGATGTTTTTGAGATAGCAGGGAAGGTGGCTAAGAGGAATGGGATGTCGGGATTTCCATTATCTTTTCTGGTTGTTAAAGCTCAGCAGTTTGCAAAGGATGGTTGTTGGATTGTGTTTAGCGACATCTTAGCACTATGTATTTATGGTATCATGTTGTTTCCTAACATTCCAGATTTTGTGGATGTAGATGCTTTCCACATATTTGCTTCAAGGAATCCTATACCTACGCTTCTGGGCGAAGTTTATCATTTTGTGCATTACAAGAATGAGAATCGAAAAGGGAAGAACGTATTTTGTTGTGTTCCTTTATTGTACAGGTGGTTTGCAAGTCACCTTCCCAAGACCGGTCCCTTTGTTGATACTGCAGGAACTTCAGAATGGTCAGAGAGATTGATGGGATTGACTGCTGAGAATATCATCTGGTTTGATAGGGGCATGTTGGGCACAGAGATCGTTTAGAGTTATGGTGGTTTTCCTAACGTCCCATTGGTCGGAAGGAAAGGTTGCATTAACTATAACCCATCCATGGCAGTGAGACAATTTGGGTATGCTTTGAGAGAACCTCCAAAGGAAGAGGAGATACAGGAATCTCTGTATCTCACTGGGTTGCTGGAGAATGAGACCTTGTCCAGAGTTGAGAAAGCTTGGAACAAAATCCACCGGAAAGAAAAAGTTTCTTTAGGGAAAAGCAACAGTAGAGCCTATGACCCTTATGTGACCTAGATTCAGGGGAGAGCTGCGAAGTTTCTGATGCCTTTTCCATCTGTTAAGCCTTTATACCCTCTGATGATTGAGGAGCCTACTAGCGTTGATATCTAGAGGTATAATCAGTTGTGGTTTGAAAAGGAGGAGTTGCGAAAGGCAAATGAAGAGGTAGAGAAAGAGATTATTCAGCTTCGCAATGAGAGGAATCAGGCTATACATTCTTCCAAAAGGCAAACTGAGTTGGTGAATAAGCTGGGTACATATTTGACCAAAGAGATTCGCACTCGAGAGCGTGTAGGTTTAGATCTGAAGGCTGTCAGTGATGTTCTTACTTCCAAGAAGAAGGAGCTGGATAGAGATTACCTAGAGATTTCCAAGTTTAACGACCAGTGGAATGCTATTCTCACCAACAACAAAGAGCGAGAAGATGGTCTAAAGCAGCAAATTGCTAGGTTGAAGACTCAGCTCCAGGTGAAGGATGAGAAGATTGCAGCTGAAGCCTCAATCCGACGTGATAGTGATTGCAGACTAAATGAAGCGCTTGCAACGTTGGATGACTACAAATCTAGAGCTGATACGAAGAGGTGTAAGCTAGAGGAGGTCTTTGGTGAGGGCGCCTGGGAGGACTACGCTCAAGGTTTACATTCCACTATCAGCAGAAGGGATGCACTCATCCGGGGTTTGCTTGTGAGGCCAGACCATCCAGAGACGAAGGAGCTGTTGGAGGATTTTTGTGCTCGTTGTCGCACTTGATGTCTTTCATTCTCTTTGTAGCTTGTTGCTTATGATGTATATTGACCATCACTAGATCTGTTGGCTGAGGTCATATTGATTTCTTTGTATCCAGTGTTGTGCAGTACATTGCCTTTTGGGCTCTTGTTTTATGTATGAGGAGTTTTTCTCTATGCTTGTCTATGGGTTCTCCATTGTCTAGTTGTTTCCGTGGAACTAGAATCGAGGAGGAAATAACCCTAGTGCATATATACATGTCTGCATTTTGCATCATTCTGCATTTTTGCATCGCAAGTGCATCGAAACCGTTAACCTTATTTCATGTGGTTGGTTAGTTTGTTTCAGGATTTCTGACCAGACAACTCACTGTTACGCCACTAGAGGGAATCAATGCAGGGTCGTGGAACAAATGCAAGCTGAGATCTAGGAGCTTCGGGACAGGATGGCTCAGTTTATGGATTTAATGCAGGGTGTGGCAAATGGCGAGGAGCAGCTGAGGACTCTAGTACAACCCTTAATTTCTAGAGTTGGTATGAATGGTGTGCTTCATGGAGGAGCTCCTGCTAATCCTCCTCTACATGATGGCGGTACTCCACACACCAACACCGGTCCTACAGTGGTTTTCCCTCCGGGCGGAGGAAATCAAACTGGAATTGCTATTCCTATTCCCACATGTGCTATGCATGGCAACAATGTTCCTTAGTGGGATGAAGATCAACAGGATGATGTGTTCTCAATGAGAGATATTGAGGCAGAGCTGCCATCTGAGGCTGATAGGAGGTTCAAAATGCTGGAAGATGAGATGAAGAGTTACGAGAATTAGAACTCCATGGGCTTAGACATGGCAAATTTGGGGTTGATCGCAGATTTGAAGGTTCCACTGAAGTTCAAAGTCCCATACTTTGATAAATACAAAGGCACTACTTGTCCGAGGGTTCACCGTCACTCTTATTACTGCAAAATGTCTGCTTATTTAGATGATGAAAAATTGCTTATGCACTTTTTTCAAGACAGCCTCTCAGGTCCTTCTCTGGAGTGGTATATGGGCCTAGAGCCAGTTAACATCCGCAGTTGGAGGGATTTGGCTGAAGCCTTTGTTAAGAATTACCAGTACAATAGAGACCTTGCGCCAAACAGGGTCCAATTACAGAATCTTTCTCAAAAGAATGGTGAATGCTTTAAAGACTACGCCCAGAGGTGGCGTGAGCTGGCAGCTAGGGTGTAGCCTCCCATGGTGGAAATGGAGTTAATTGATATGTTTGTTGCCACGTTACCAGGGGTATACTATGAGAAGCTTATCGGTAACATGTCTGGGAGTTTCTCTGATCTAATAATTACTGGGAAGAGAGTTGAGAATGGCATTAAGCTAGGCAAGATTCAAGCTGGTGAGGGATCCTCGGCTAGAGGAGGAGGTAGAAAAGTGTTTGGAAATAAGAAACAAGAAGGCGAAACCAATGCAGTGTATAGTTCCCGTGGAAGAAGCAGAAATCAACATCAGAATCAACAATATCGTCAGCAGCAACCCCAAGTTGCGAGTATCACAATTCCTGCAGTACCCCAACAATAACAACAACCACAGCAACAACAGAACCAGCAGAACTATGTTCCGCGTAGATTTCAGGATCGGGGTCGGGCGGTAAATAGGCAGTTTGACGCGCCTCCGATGCCATATTCTCAATTGCTTCAAACTTTGCTGCAGTTACAGTTAATACAGAAGATGACTTTGGCTCCTTTGACAGGTGTGCCACCTCCAGGATATGACGCCAATGCTCGATGTGAGTTTCATTCTGGGGCACCAGGTCACAATATTGACAACTGCAAGGCGTTTAAGCACAAGGTTCAGGACTTGGTAGACAGTAAAGCTATACACTTTTCTCACAATGCACCCAATGTCATGCAGAACCCCAATGCCTAACCATGGGGAAGCTGGGGTATGTGCTATCATTGAAGAAGAGAGTTTGGATTTTGTGGCTGATGTTAATGAGTTGAAGATGCTGCTGAGCTTTGTAAAAGACAAGTTGTTGAAAGGGAGGGTTATTACCAAGGTGTGATGAGGCTTGTGCTGAATGTTTGAGTCATCCTGAGGGATGCGAGAAGCTGAAGAGCCATATTCAGAGGATGATGAATGATGGTGTGTTGCAATTTGACATAGTTGCTGAGAAGAAGACTGAAGAAATAATGGTTGAAGAGAAGAATGAGGTTGCGACAATCTCGATTCCATATAAGACTATTACTATTTTTGCGCCTCCGAGGCCACCAACCATTATTATCACCAAAGCTGGTCCTGTACCATATGAAAATACTAAGGCGATTCCGTGGAATTACGAAGCTGAAGTATACTGTAATGGGAAGAAGCAGGAGTTGAAAAGTTTACCGTTGGGTTCTGTGATAATTTAGTCAGTGTTGGTGGAATCACATGGAGCAGAAGAGTGTTTTCGTCACCTGAAGCCGTTGCTGAAAAATCTGACAAGGGGAAGGGTAAAGTAGTGGTTAAAGAAACTTCTCATGCTGGTGAAAAGGAGTCCTTATTGAAAGACGCAGAGGAGTTCATGCGATTGATAAGAAAAAGTGATTACAAGATTGTAGATCACTTGCAACAAACTCCTTCCAAAATCTTCATTATGTTGTTGTTATTGTGTTCGGAAGTGCACAGGAACGCTTTGTTAAGAATCCTGAGTACAACCTATGTGTGTTGCACCCCAAAATTTGCCCAACATTTCTTCACCTAGCTTGTGTTTCATTTCATTCACATTAGCATTGTCATTTGCATTTCATTGATATGTATGCAGGAGATCAAGAGATATGAGTATCAATTAAGAGCTACACATAACTTTGAAGCTAGCTAAGAAGGTTATTCATGTGTTTAAGGGTTGATATCCTTGTCAGAGAAGTTGAAAGATCCTCAGAGATAGTGGTTGAAGCCAAGTGTGTAGGTCTCCTAACTTGAGAGTTGTGGGAAGTCATCAGATGATTCTGAAGCCATGAAGATAGACTTGAGGTCTTGAGAGAGCTCATGAGAAGTATTGGAGATCACTTTGAGGCCTAGATAGGTCATTGTGCAAGATTAAGAAAGCTCAGCCATGATTGGTGCAGCTAGGGTTTGACTGGGTCAACCCTAAGTCAACTGAGGATTTGAAGGAGGTTGAGACCTAATTCAAGAGCCATGTGATAATGGATTGGTACATTGAGATGTTCTAAGGATGATTCCAAGGTTGACTCATCATGATTGAAGAGTTTGAGAAGTTTCAAGCTAGGGTTTCTAAGGCTTGACAGTGTAAAATCCCCTAGTTTGACCCCTATCTTCAAGGCAATTTAGCTCAAGATGTGATTGTCATCTCATCTTTCCCCCAACATGATTACTGTAGAGCATGATCTTAGCTTTAATTTTAGTGCTAGAAGTCCTTGATAGGATTTGTAGAACTCAAGTTATGGCTTTGACAAGTTACAAGTCATCTGAGGAATGTGAATTTGGAGCTTGAAAGTTACCCAACTTGCATGACACTTTTGCTCTAGAAGGATGATTCCTATGAACTTTTGGTCAACATGAATGTTGTTCCTTATCCTCTTAGCTTTCTATAGAGTACTAGATGTCCTTAATAGGAGTTGTAGAACTCAACTTATGGCTTGGACAAGTCAAGGGTATTTTGGACATTTGGTGATTATGGGTCATTTGTGATCATAGGCCATTTTCACCAACTTAGAGGCCTCAAATGAAATTTTGTTCAACTATAAAGTTGCTCAAAATGGGGTTTTAACCTTGACCATTCATCAAGGAGGCATTGAAATGGCTCAAGGAGAGACTTGGTTCAAGAAATTTTGAAAAAGGAAGAATTAAAAGGATTTAATGGCCAAAAATTCAAATAATTCATTTTGTGACCAAATGAAACAAAATTATAGGTCAAATTGATTGGAAAAATGATTTTAGAAACAATGGCAATGTTAGAATTTTGGTTTGAGGTCATTTTAATAACATTCCATTTCATTTCTTCATGATGAAGCAACATATCCAATTCACACCTTTGGTTTGCAAACAAGGAAAATAACTCACTAAAATCATTCAATATCTCATGAGAAGTTGATTACACACATAGCCATGCCAAGAGGGAGCAAAATGGTGATTTCCATGGATGAGATTTTGAAGAGATTTTGAAAATCCAAAATCTCATTTGGATGAATCCAGAAGTTTCTAGACAATCCCAATCACTTCTATATAAGTCATTGAGTGAACTCAGCCATTTTTTTTGGAAGGAATTGAAGCTGGTAAGAGAAGGAGCCATTGAAGTTTTGAAGGTTCAAGTTGAAATCGGGTTTTCAATTCAAGGGAGAATCAAGCCACATCAGGGTGTGCAAAGGCTTTGGGAGTGAATTTGGAACGTGCCTGCATCATCTTGGCAGTCGAAGTGAGCAAAAACCACCTCTGTTACCTCTCTGAAACCAGGTTTGTATCTTTCATCCTTGTGCATGATTTAGGAAGAGAAACTTAGCAATTCACATGTGGTTAGGATCCTTGCAACCTGTAGTTGGATTTAGGATCATAAATTGGTGAATTAGAGACAAATTAGGCATGTGACCATTTTCTGTTGAGGATGATATCTCACGATTCTTGAAGGATTATTCATGATTGGATGGTGGAAATTGATCAGTGAAGAGTGAGGATTAACTTAAGACCTTTAATTTAAAGAATGGTGAAAATCAAGATTGGGAGGAATTCTGAAAATGTTATCGGGTTTGGAAATGTAGAAGGAATTAGAAAATTCTGAGGTTGGATTCGTGATCAGCATCAAATTTGGAGTGGGATAGTGATTGGTTTTGTGAGTTTTGATGACCTGAGAGGAGTGCTTCACCGGAGAAGACGGTGGGGCCACTGCTCAGGCCACCGTCTGAGAACTCCCTCCATTGCAGGTTCAAATTGGGGACGATGAGCAAGGACCCTCAAATTAGGGTTGGACCTTTGACTCAGGCGTGTGTTGGAGGGCCAAGATTGCTTCTCAAATCTGAAGAGAGAATTTCAAATGAAACGCACTGTTTCATTAATTGGATGGTTTTGGGCTTAACACTCAGAGTGATATTCACACCCCCCCGGGCCCAAATATTGAAATGAACTGTTTATATTTGCTATTTGCCACGCATGCTTACCAATTTCTATTTAATTTCTTTTATTTTTCCTTATTTCATATGACTTAGAGATTAATTCATAAAAAATAGGAAATTAACTCAATTAATTCCAAACTTTTTTCCCCTAATTCATGATTGAATCTAGAATTTTGTAGATAAAAAATATTAATAATTCATGCATTTTTTATTTTTATTTGCATTTTTGAATATTAATTGATATTAAAATGGACATGGTTGATACTTTGTTTTGTTGAATTTGGTTTGAGAATTTGGTGTTGATTCCTGCGTTGATTTTTTGTGTGTAGCTAGCATAGATATGCATGATCCCCTTAGATTTTTTTCACATTTTTGTGGTGAAGTTAGGTGGTAGTTTTAAGTTGGAACTTTAGGTGTTCTATTTTTAGGGTTTATGCTTAGTACCTTATGGTCTAGGTTTTATTTCTAAGACTTGGTGGGTGATTCAACCCCTGGATTTTGTATGGTAGATTCATGATTGAATTAGGTTCCCCTAGTTATTTTTGTAGGATTTTATAATTGGTTTTAGTATTTTAGTTAGGATTAACTTTGGTACTAGGTTTTAGGTGATCCTAACTTGCCAATTCAATTGGATTGACTTCTTTAGTCCCCTTAGATTAGGGTTTTGCCTCTCTTGCTCTTGGATGGTGTTAAAGACAAGCTTGGGCTACCATGGAATGCATGAAGAAGCTTGGAGGTGAAGACCTCCTTTCTTTTGGTGTAGTGTTGATTAGGTGTTAAGATTAGGGTTTGCAGGCAGAGCTTTTAGATAGATTCTCTTCTTTCATAAACATGGAAGGTGTTGATCACTTCCATTCTTCCCTATGATGTAAGGTCCCCTTGTAAAAGCCTCATCCCTCCTTTGGTAGGATGTGTGGGTCTTCACAAGTTGGTAGAACCTTTGAGGGTTCCTTTCTTTGATGATAGAATGCTTAGTGGTGACCTTTGGTCTTCACTCTGCTGTTAATCATCCAAACCTTGCTCTTGTTAGATGAATCTTTCTCCCTTGCTAGAGGATAGAGTTCCTTGTTAGAAGACTGCAGATGCTAGAGGTTGCCACTTCCCTGTGTTTGAAGACTGCCATTGAAGTTGAAGCTTGAAGATGCAGAAGGACAAGTTGACACTTGTGAAGAAGATCAAATTGAGATTGAAGGAAGAGCTGAAGCTTGAGGAAAACAAGTTGATACTTATGTTTGGTACTTTGAGAGCCTGAAGGAGCCAAGTTGACACTGGTTACTGAGATTGAAGCCTGAAGGTGGGATTTACCTTGGAGCTGAAGCTTGAAGAGGATGAAGAACAAGTTGATACTTATGTTTGATGTGTTAAAAGATTGAAGAAGCAAGCTGACACTTGCTATTGAGGATGAAAGCTTTAGAGAACAGTTGCAGACTGAGGACTGAACTGCTGTCAGAAGATTGCTTTGCTATGAAGCTGTGGGAGTTGTTGATCTGCTTTCTTTCCTGTCTGTTTTCTTTCTGTGCAAATGTGTTGGTGTGACTTGTTTGATTTGCTTGATGCATTAGAATAAGTTCATATTTAGATTGATGTAAGCTAGGAGCATGATTGCACTAGAGGTTGAGTTGCTCCCTCTGCTTGTATTTTTACTATATGGCTTTGCTTGCGGGTATTCGGTAGAGCCCAGCTCCCTTGCCTATGTGGTTTGGGTTTTGCCTGATGGCATTTTATTTCAATTATTCTGTATGATTGCAGTTATTATGTTTTGCTTGATAGCATGTTATTTCCTCTGTATGATTACAGTTATTCATATCTGGCTTGAGGTTGAGATGAGCTTGTGGAGACTGCTGCCCCACACACATTTCCTCCCTCACTTGCATTGCATGCATTTAACAGTCGTTTACTGTATATCTGTTCACTGTTTAAGCTGATGCTTTATCTGTTTCTGTTTATCATTGACTTGATCCCCTAGGAATCTCACTTCCTTTGATAAGGAAGTGATGATAGAACTTTAGGTTGAAACCTATGCATGATAACTTCTAGGAGTTCCCTGTTTCAAACTTCAACCATAGGATGAATCCTTGGCATGACAACAGTAGGACTTGATAGTCTCCCCTTAGTTGAACCTGTTCGTTCTCTCTTCTCATCTCAAAACAAATTAAAATACAGTAATAAAGGTTAACTGACGTCGTACGTTACGAGCCTTAAGCTATCTGAGAAAGGATTGTTGGAGAGTTTCTTTTCAACAGTCTGGATGTTTAGTATGGCACCCTTTGGGTGACATGCAACGCATTCACTCTTAGGTCATAGTCTCTAGTGCGATATTAGTTGCAAACATCCATAAAAAACCGTTCTTTCGTAAAAGACAGAAAACAAACTTCAAACCTTTTTTCCCCGTGGGCCCATAATTTAAAGGAAACTTTTCTGAAGAAAAGAGTGTCGTTAACTCCCAGTTCTACCGCAAACGGTAACGCCTAAGTCTCCAAGGGTCGAGCTGCGTACATACAACAGCTGGAACTGTTTGTTAACCCTACTCGAAAAACAGATGAATCTGGATTCCCATAATCCGTATTATCCCGAACTACGTAAGCTCTGATCTCTCAAGCCTGTTGAGAGTACGTAGGCACAATACTGACGTATTGGCGAGCCACCTTCCCCGTAACCCGTAGTTAGTCGAACTACGTTGACTCTGATTTCTCATTCTCTGATGAGAATATGTAGGCATAAAGCGCGACGCTTTGCCGAGTCATTTTCTTTTTTTTTCCAGACCAGCCTTGATAGGTAGATAGTAAACAAACCCGTCAGATAAACCCAACAAGCGTGGATCCCATCGAGTACGATGGACGTGAGGGGTGCTAATACCTTCCCCTTGCATAACCGACTTCCGAACCCAGACAATGGTTGCGATGACCTTGTCTTATACCTTCTCGTCAGGTTTTTCCGATCGTTTCCTTTCCCGTTCTGAGGGATAAATAACGAAAGGTGGCGACTCTTCTGCTTTGACGACACCTTATTTTCGCGGTAGCGACAGCTGGCGACTCTGCTGGGGACTTGATAGTTTCCTAGGGATCCAACGTCCCTTATGCGAGTCAGGTTGGGGATCCAACGTCCCCTGCGAGAGTCAATCCTAGCGCTTGTATGATTACTTGTTGGGTTCTGTTTATTTATCGCATTTTTACTTCCCGCACTTTATTTTCAGTATGATATGATTATCTGTGCTGTTGTGGGAGGGACATTCTGATGAGTGAGGAGCCAGACCCAGGCTTGAGTGTACCTAGCATTAGTTGTGGAAATTAGTGGGCGCGTGCTTGCTTTGCAGGCACTAGTGTCTCATGAAATCCACGCTCATACGAGGTTCTCCCGGTTGACTTCTTTTCCGACCCTTCGGGCTTGAGGGGTTGTTGGTTTGGAGGATTGTCGACTCTGGGGACCGATCATTTGGGATTTAGCTGAGTGAGGCTGCTTCAGGAGATGGTGATGCCACACCTTCTGGGTATCGTATCACCCCTCTTGAATGTCTGTGACGCTGATGACCGCATAGGATGCCGAAGTTGTGTCAGTTTAGGTCCATGCCTGTGAGCAGGGTTGGGTTTGTTACAGAAAACCTTAACCTTCAGACTACCTGGTTTTCTTGATAGTGAATTAGTTTTGTTGGTATCAGAGGTTCTCATTATAATATGTATATGTGTTCTTGACAGATCAGAGTTATGGTCCTGTATCAGAGGTCCTTATCTTCAGAGATGAATTTGTTCTTGACAGAGCAGAGTTATGGTCCTATATCAGAGGTCCTTATCTTCAGAGATGAATTTGTTCTTGACAGAGCAGAGTTATGGTCCTGTATCAGAGGTCCTTATCTTCAGATATACGTGTGTTCTTGACAGAGCAGACTTATGGTCCGATATCAGGGTTTGCTTCTCGTTAGAGATAGTGGTTGTTCTTGACATTGCAGTATCGTGGTTTTGTTGATACAGAATCTTCACCTTCTTCTCCGCGACAGCGCAGTCATCTTGATCTCCTGCTGCATGATTGCATTTTACATTGTTTTTCATACTCATTTGCATATCATTAACGCATGTCTGTGTTGCAGGTACCGTTTTCCCCGGTTCAGGTTCTCTGGCCTCCTATTGTGCTACTATGGGTTCTCTGAGGAAGACTGTGGCCAACAAGCTCCCTACTCCTGATGTTGTTCAGCTGACTGGTTTGATTGCTTTGGCAAATGATTCTGTGAGAGGTGAATTCAGAAAGTCTTATGGGAAACTGCTCAACTTGGTTCGTAAACCTTCTGTGTTTGAGTTGAATGGGTTGCATTCCCTGCTGCAGTTCTATGATCCTCCTTTGAGATGCTTTACTTTCCCGGACTTTATTCTCGCACCTACACTAGAGGAGTATGCTGATTTGTTAAGTGTTCCCATCAAGAGT
Source organism: Lathyrus sativus (assembly GCA_963859935.3). Taxonomy (NCBI): domain Eukaryota; kingdom Viridiplantae; phylum Streptophyta; class Magnoliopsida; order Fabales; family Fabaceae; genus Lathyrus; species Lathyrus sativus. The sequence continues at coordinate 622,200,411 of OZ012739.1, read as the reverse complement.
CAAATGCCCTTTGTTCATATGGATGCTGAGCCTAATCTGGCTAGTCTGGCCCCTGCACTTCATCCAGATGCCTCCGAGTTGGTCTTGTCTAGTTGGAACAGGGTTCCTGGTTTCTTCCTGCAGTTCTTAGTAGGAAAGGCTCAGCAATGCGCCAAAGACGGATGTTGGATCGTGTTTAACGCCATTCTTGCTCTGTGCATATATGGCATCGTTCTGTTCCCCAATATGCCCGACTTTGTGGACTTCGACGCCTTTCACATCTTTGCGTCAGGGAATCCAGTCCCTACCTTGATAGGAGATGTCTATCATTCCGTCCACTACAAAAACGATAACAGAAGGGGCAAGAATGTCTCGTGATGTGTGCCCTTGCTCTATAGATGGCTTGATAGTCACCTACCCAAGAAGGGTCCCTTTGCTTCATCTGCAGCCACAGCTGAGTGGTCTGAGCGTTTGATGAGTCTATCAGCGGAGGATATTTCCTGGTTTGATAGAGATAGGTTGGGTACTGAGATCATCTTCAGCTGCAGCGGGTTTTCGAATGTGCCTTTGATAGGCAGGAAGGGCTGTATCAACTATAATCCATCTCTGCTGGTCCGGCAGTTTGCTTATGCTTTGAGAGCTCCGCCGAAGGATGATGAGGTGCAGGAATCTCTGTACCTCACTGGACTTCTAGAGGGGGATATGTTATCTAAGCTTCAGCACGCTTGGAATGGTATCTGTAAGCGGGGAAAGCCGTTGCTGGGGAAAAGTAATAGCCAAGCCTACGCTCCGTATGTAACCTGGATCAGAGCCAGAGCAGATATTATGGGGATGCCGTTTCCACCTGCCCAGCCAAAAAGCCCTCCAGTGATTGAAGAGCCTACCACCGTGCCTATTCAGCAGCATAATCAGGTGTTAGCTAAGAGAGATGAGCTGAAAAAGGCAAATGAAGAACTGGAGAAACAATTGGGTCAACTCAGAAGCAAGAGAAGTGAAGTCGTCCATTCCATCAAGAGGCAAACAGATCTGGTGAACCAGTTAGGGACAGATTTGACTAAGCAGATAGTTGAGCGTGAGCGCTTGGGTCGGGACTTCAAAGTCGTCAATGACGTACTGGCCACTAAAAAGCAGCACTTGGATGAAGCGTACCGGAGAATATCCAAGATTAATCAGCATTGGAAGGCCACCCTAGCCAACGACAAGGAACGGGAGGATAAACTGAAGCAGCAGATCTCCAAGTTGAAAGCCCAGGTGAAGGCTAGTGAGTAGAGGTTTGATGAAGAAACCGCTCGCAGATACACCACTGAAGGCCTGCTAAACAAGGCTCTTGCTAACCTGAAGGAGCGCAAACTGACGTTTGAATCCAAGAAGCGGAAGTTAGAAGATTCTTTCGGCGAAGGAGCATGGGAAGATTCAGTTGAAGGTCTTCAATACACCATTATGCGGAGGGAGTTACTCGTCGAAGGGTTGCTCACTCGGCCTGATAATCCAGAAACGAGGGATCTGTTAGAAGAGTTTCGAGCCCGTGGCCGTACTTGACTATATTTGTAATCATTTTGTTTTGATCATTGCGGTATGCTGACCATCACCAGGCTTGTTGGTCGAGGTCATGCTATTGATTCTGCTTGTACTCAGTGACGTTGTGTACCGCCTTGATGGGCTTTCTTTATATATATGAGATGTTATTTCCATGACTGGACTCGGACTCCTTATTATCAGCACTGGCACTCAGGCACTAGGATCGGGGGGAAATCTCCGTAACACACAGACACACGTTTGCATTTGCATGAAGCATCCGCATAACGAGCACTTTGTCGTTTTTTCTAACCCTTTTGTGTATACAGGTTGTTTCAGGTTATTCCAGGATTGATCAAAGACCAATCCACCGTTATCCGACCAGAGCAAATCAAGCCAGAGCAATGGAACAAGTGCAGACTGACGTTTAGGAGCTCCGAGAGAGGATGGACCGCTTCATGGAGCTCATGCAAGTGGTTGCCAACGACCAAGACTAGCTCAGAACATTGGTCCAGCCTCTGATCTCGAGGGTCGACAGCAATGGTGTGCTCCACGGTGGGAGTGTTCCAACCCCTCCACCTGTTGAAACTCCTCAGAACAGCATCCCCGTGACTGGGGGGAACGGTAGTGGTAACGACAATATGATCGCTAACATGGGGCTCAATGGTAATATGACTGGCGTCGGTAATGGAAATTTTGAAGCTAATGTCAATGTTGGACTGGGCAACGGCAACACGGGTGTCGGGAATCTGTACGGGCCTCAGCCATGGTTAGAAGACCGTCAAGAAGATTTGTTCTCCCAGAAGGGTGCGGAAGGAGAGCTGACTGCTGAAGCACGTCTGAGGTTTAAGACACTCGAGGACAAGATGAGGAGTTTCGAGAACCTGAACACTATGGGTGTCGACATGTCCAAATTGGGATTGATTGCTGATTTCAAAGTACCTCCTAAATTCAAGGTACCCGACTTTGAAAAGTACAAGGGTACCACCTGCCCTTGTGTCCACTTGAGGTCATACTATCGGAAAATGTCCGCTCACTCTGAAGACGAGAAGTTGCTGATGCACTTCTTTTAGGATAGCTTGTCCGGGCCATCCCTAGAATGATACATGAGTTTGGAGCCTACCAGTGTGCGCACATGGAAGGAACTTGCTGAGGCATTCGTGCACCATTATCAGTATAACAGTGACTTGGCTCCGAACCGGGTTCAACTGCAAAATTTGTCACAGAGGAACAACGAAGGGTTCAAAGAGTACGCCTAGTGGTGGCGTGAATTGGCAGCTAGAGTTCAGCCGCCGATGGTTGAACGGGAGCTTGTTGAAATGTTTGTAGCCACCCTCCCAGGGGTTTATTATGAGAAATTGGTCAACGGTATGTCTGGAAGCTTCTCAGATCTCATCATCACGGGCGAGCACGTTGAAAATAGGATCAAACTGGGGAAAATTCAAGGTGATCTATCCTCAGCTGGAGGAGGAAAGAAATCGTATGGTGGCAAAATGCGGGAAGGAGAAACGAGCGTCGTGTCCAATCCTCGAAGGAAAGGTAAAGGCCCTCACCAGCAGGTGGCTAGCATAACCATCCCCGCTGTCCAACAACCCCAACCACATCAGCAGCCGCAGCAGCAGCCAAATCAGCAAGGATACATAAAGTATCAGAACAGGGCACCTCTGTCAAGCCGTCACCTCGAGACGCCGCCCATGTCTTATGCTCAGCTGTTACAGACTCTGCTTCAGTTGTAGTTAGTCCAGAAGAGAACCCTGGCTCCCTTGACAGGGGCACCCCCGCCAGGTTACGATGCGAATGCAACTTGTGAGTTTCACTCGGGGGCACCAGGCCACACTGTTGCACCCTAAAATTCGACCAACCGGTTCCCATATCTGGTTTATGTTTCAACGCATTTCGCATCCGCATTCATATACTGCATGCATTGCATTTTTCTCAGTCAGGTTGATTTTATCGGGATTGCAGCCCCTGGCGTCTCAGGCAGTTCAGGCCGGTTTGAATAAGCGTATTTTGAGAATGGGTGATCGTTCCCTGTGTTTTAGGCCATCTCGGTGCCCGGGTTTCACTAGGGTTGCGCAATCGTTTTATAATCGATTTAATCGGCCTCCTGGCTTTTTTTTAATGATTTTTCTTGTATTTTCTAGATTTTTAATGCATTTAATAATTTTTTTTATAGGGTTATTTGTTTTTTTTAATATAGTAAATGGGTTAATATGTGGTTTATAGAATTTAATAGTCTTTTTTTATTTATAATTTTTAGAGTTTTAAATCAATTTTCTTTTCTTTTTTAGAGGTTTAATATATTTTTAAATTTTTAGATATCAATTTCTTTTTAATAGATTTTTTTAAATAGATAGAATAACAATCCGTACTAGAAAACAAGCGTGGATCCCGTCGAGTACGACGGACGTGAGGGGTGCTAATACCTTCCCCTTGCGTAACCGACTCCCGAATCCAGGATTTGGTTGCGACGACCATTCCTTTCCCGTCTTTGCGGTAGATTTACTTCGAGCGTTTCCTTTCCCTCCGTTGGGATAAATAACGCACGGTGGCGACTCTTCTGTTCAGCCGACACCGATTTTCGCAGTAGCGACAGCTGGCGACTCTGCTGGGAACTCCAACGGTTCCCTACGCGAGTCAATCCTAGCGCTTGTTTTCCCGTCGTGGGTTTTGTATGGATTTGCGTTTCTGTATTTACATTCAGCATTATATTATTGTGATTATTGTTGTGGGTATGAGGGGGTTCTATGATTGAGAGATAAGCCGAACCTGGGCTTGAGTGCACCTAGAATTAGAGTGGAAATTAGTGGGCGCGTGCATGCTTTGCATGTACTAGTGTCGCATGAAATCCACGCTCAGACGAGGTTCTTCTGGTTGGCTTCTTTTTCAACCCTTTGGGTTGAAGGGGTTGTTGGTTAGTTTGATTGTTGACTCTGGGGACCGATCATTTGGAAGTTGGCTAAGTGAGGCCTCTTCAGGACATGATGATGCCACACCTTCTGGGTATCGTATCATCCGTCTTGAAAGTCTGTGACGCCGACGACCGCATAGGATGCCATACCTTGTGTCAGTTATTAGGACACCTACCTATGAGAGGGGTTGGGCATGCAGGTAACTTGACCTCCAGATTACCAGTTTTTCTTGATTGAGGTTCAGTGGTATTTGAGGACAGTGTTATTGGGTCTGTCAGAGACCAGGTTGGAGCATCGTGGATGGTCTTGAGCAGTTTGTGGGTCTATTTGAGGCCAATATTGTGGATTGGACTTCTCATCCAGGGGCACGTGATCCCTTGTTGCATTGCTTGCATATTGCATTGTTTGCATCATCATGTGCATATCATTAACGTGTGTCTGCGCTGCAGGTACATTTTCATACTTCCCGATTCTAGTGCTCCGGACTTCTATCCGTCACCATGAGTACTTTGAGGAAGATTGTTGCATATAAGTTGCCTACCCCTAATGTGACTTCTCTGTTGGGTATGATTTCCCTAGCTGATGATGATGTGAAGAGAAGCTTTAGGAAGAGCTATGGGAAGCTGCTGAGTTTGGTTTGCAGACCAACCACATATGAGCTGAATGGGTTATACACATTGATGAAGTTATATGATCCCTCTTTGAGGTGTTTTGTGTTCCAGGACTTCATTTTGGCTCCGACCATGGAGGAGTACCCTGAGTTTCTAGAGTTGCCAGTTCAGAACAGAGTGCCCTTCATTCATTTTGATGCTAAGCCTAAGCTGGAAGACTTAGTTGTTCCCTTGCATATGGATCCTGCAGAGTTGTTGTTGACTTCCTGGCATGGAGTTTCTGGGTTTTCTCTCAATTTTTTGGTTGGCAAAGCTCAAGAATATGCCAAAAGTGGTTGCTGGATTGTGTTTAACATTGTTCTTGCTTTGTGCATCTATGGGATTATACTGTTCCCTAATCTGACTGAATTCGTTGATTTGGATGCATTCCACTTGTTTGCTGCAGGCAACCCGGTGCCTAGCTTGATTGGAGACTTCTATCATTCCTTGCATTATAAGAATGAAAACAGAAGGGGGAAAAATGTCCATTGTTGTGTACCGTTGCTGAATATGTGGTTTGAGAGCCATCTGCCCAAGAAGGGTCCTTTTGTTGAATCTGCACATACAGCTGAATGGTCTGAGCGTCTAATGGGACTTTCTTCAGAAGACATTGTCTGGTTCAATAGAGATTTATTGGGGTCAGAGATCATCTTCAGTTGCGCCGGGTTTCCCAAAGTTCCTCTAATTGGAAGGAAGGCGTGTATTAACTACAACCCATCTTTGTTGGTTCGACAGTTTGGGTATGCTTTGAAGAGTCCACCGAAGGAAGAAGAAATACAGGAATCTCTGTATTTCACTGGTAACCTGAGTAGGGAATTATTAGCTAAGCTTCAGCGCGCCTGGAATCATATCTGCAGAAGAGGGACACCATTGCTAGGAAAGAATGATTGTCAAGCCTATATGTCTTACAAGGTGTGGATTCAAGAGAGGGGAAGACATGTGCAAATGCCTTTTCCAGCAGTATCACGTCCTGTTCCCATTCCAGTTGAGGAGCCCACTACTGTGGCTATCGAGGTCTATGAGCGGGTTGTGAAAGAGAAAGAAGACTTGATAAGGATCAATGAAGAGCTAGAGAAGGAATTGGCTCAAATCCGGAGTGAGAAGAACAAAGCTGTGTATTCCTTCCAACAGCAGACTGCGTTGGTAAACAGGCTAGGTGCCGAACTGACAGAAGAGACAAAGAAATGTGAACGCCTGGGAAAAGAGTTCAGAAGCTCTCATGATATGTTAGAATCCAAGAAGAAGTCACTTGATGCCGCCTACCGGGAAATCGCTTCGTGCAACAGAACGTGGAATGCTACGCTAACCAACAACAAAAAGAGGGAAGACAAATTGAAACAGCAAATTTCTGAACTCGAAGGTCAGTTGAAGGCTAGCAAGAGAAAGTATGAAGAGGAGGTTATGACAAGATATAGTCTTCAGAACTCATTGAACAAAGCCATCGAGTGCAAGAAGGAGGTTGTGTCGCAGAAACGGAAGTTAGATGACCGCTTTGGAGAAGGGGCATGGGAGGAATCTACTGGTGATTTACGACGTGCTCTCAAGCGAAGAAATCTACTTGTCGAGGGTTTGATGACTCAACCAAATCATCCCGAGACTGAGAGATTATTAGAGGAGTACCAGGCGTATGGTTGCGCTTGACTATCTCATGTATTGATGTGTATGCTTTATTTGCATTGTGCTGGCCATCACCAGGACTGTTGGTTGAGGTCATGCCTTCTTATTGTACGCTCACGAATATTGTATTCCTGACTTGATGGGATTTTCTGCAATGTATGAGATGTTTTTCTATGATTGGGTTTCGAGCTTCTTATTGCTATTACTATCACTGCACTGGCACATTGGCACTAGAATTGGGGAGTGATATTCCCTAATGCACAGACTCATGTTGCATTTGCATACACATTCATATTGCATTACAGGTGATTATCGAACTGTATCTCATTTCCTGCATCTCACCAGGTTTTTCCAGGATTGAAAGTCAACGTCCTCACCGATACTCTACTCGTACCAACTGCAAAAGAGTTATGGACCAGATGCAAAGCGAGATGCAGGAGATGCGTGAAAAGCTGGCGCTGTTCATGCAGACCATGGAGACAATTGTGAAAGGGCAGGAAAACTTGCAAACTTTGGTGCAGCCATTGCTGGTGAGGAATGTCGGGAATGGAAACGAAGACCACAATTCTGTACGTGTTGACACCATTCATGGGGATGGTACTCCTACACCAGTAGCTCCACCTGTGGTGAATATACCTCTTGTGAATGTGAACAATGGCGCTGGCGCCGGGAATGGTAATACAGGAATTGGTAATGAGACTGTCATTAACAACGTTGGATTCGGAGACGCCAATCTGGGCGGTGATAATAATGGAGGTAATGGCTTTGGTAACAACGGATTTGGCTATTATTGCACCCCAAATTTTGACCCCTTAGATCCTCATCATCATTGTAGGATCATATTCATTTGATTAACTAACATAAGTCCAGTTCAAGTTTATCTTTGTCAAGATGCAGATGAATTAGGGTTCCGTACCATCAAAATCGAGACTTCAGTGGTCCGATCAATCAATGTTTTGGATTGATTCATATTCAAACAAGATCAAGAATGCAACATTGGTTCAAGTATGAATCCAATTTGAGGTGGTCACCCGGGGTTCGAGAACAGTGCAATTTGAGACACCCGATTAGGGTTTTTGATTGGAAAAAGTCAACTGTAGTTTGACTTTTGATTCAAAGAGTATTTCAATGGTGGTATTTTGGTCCATTAAGCTCCTATGGCTTATTAAAGTCCATCCAAAGAGTTTCAAGTCCTCAGGATGTCCGGATCACCAACGGGCGACTCGGTAGACACCGATCGATCGAAAAGTTGACCAAACATTCAACTCTCTAACAATGAGGAATTTGACTTCAAGGTGTGAATGAAAAATGTTCCTTATATCATATTACACTTCCCCATAAAATTTCATGACCATTGGATCAAGGGTTAGGAAGTAATTGCAAAAATCGGGAATTAGGGTTTCGAAAGGGGCAAAACCATAACTCCTCAACCACACATCCAATTGAGGTGGTTCTAAGTTTGTTTGAAAGGTCTTGACAAACCCTACTAAAGTCCCACACTGGTCCATATTCAAAAAATGCATAGAATTGGAGTTATAGAAAAATCATTTTTCTAGTACAAAACACTTGGAGAAATTTCATTAAATTTTGGCCATACAAATCACCTTTTTCAGAACTTTGAAGGGTTTTTCAACCTAGTTCCATCAAGAATTTGGAAATTCCCAAAATATGAAAGTTGTAGAGCTACACAAGGGCTTTCTAAAAAGTGCAAGAACTCCTCAAAAGGATTTGTGAGCAGGAAGTTATGATGCATTGAAGTTGGGCCTGTCACACTTGAAATACACTTGGTCCAACTTCTCAAAATCAGAATTTTTCATCTCTAACCACTCTCCACCCTTGGATCATGATACATTATGATATTCAGATGTGTAGAGGAAGGAAATGACAGAAAAAGAGAGGTTGGGGAGAGAGAGAGATGCAAGTTGTGATTTACGGAATAAAATATTGAAATGTGTAAGAATGAGAGAGAAACTTTTTCTCCCAACTGCTGCAGCTGTGCCATCCTACCCTCTAAACTTATCTCAGTCATTTCATGTCAATATCCACTTGATACTTCTGATCTTCCTTGAGCCATGGAGCTGATATGGAGATTTTGGCAAGATTTTGCAAGAAACTTCATCATATTCCCTCCAAAAGTGGTGAAAAGCCAAATCTGCCCCAACCTCTTCTTCTCCTATAAATAGAGGCTTCTCACCCTCACTAATACACACCAGAGCCATTCAGAATACACAAGTATCATAGCTCTCCTCCTCTTTCTCTCTTTTCTTGTAAGTGATTTTCAAAAAACACCAAAGTTGGTCACTTGGTACATTTCACACCATTTTCATTTTTCTCCCTTCCAACACTCCCACAACCATCCACACACCTTCTAAATAATATATAGAAGGTGTACAATCCATCAAACCATCAAAAACCTCAAAAACCCAAAAAGTCAAACTCATCACCACCATACTTTGACCAAAGTCACTAAAATGGCCAAAACTCATTCCATATAGATTCTTGCCATTTTAATCCCTCCAACACCTCACCAACATCATTCCTCAACTGTCCAAACTCCTAGAAACACTTGGATACTTCTATTTTGACACTTAGCATCATAAGTGAATTGTTACTTAAAGTGGAAGAAAAGTCTCAAGGTCAAGGAGTGAAGCACAAATCTCTGGGTTTCTAGGAGTATTTCTTTGCTTGCTTAAGTTCATCATCACAGGTATGTAGTGTCTAAACTCATCCCACCCATTATCATAACATAAAGTTCATTTGTTGCTTGTTTTTGCTTATATACACATACTGTCATGAACAATAGAGCCAAAAGCTTCTAATGGCCATCGCTTCATCCTTGTCGCAATCGATTATTTCACCAAATAGGTGGAAGCAGCGTTATATGCAAATGTGACGAAGCAAGTGGTTGCACGCTTCATTAAAAAGGAGATCGTCTGCCGATATGGTATCCCTAATCAGATCATCACTGACAACGGGTCGAATCTGAACAACAAAACAATGAAGGAACTTTGTGACGATTTTAAGATCAAACATCACAACTCGTCCCCTTACAGACCTAAGATGAATGGTGCAGTTGAAGCTGCAAACAAAAACATCAAAAAGATAATACAAAAAATGGTCGTAACTTACAAAGATTGGCATGAGATGTTACCGTTTGCTTTGCACGGCTACCGAACATCAGTACGCACTTCGACAGGGGCAACTCCCTTTTCCTTAGTGTACGGGATGGACGTTGTGCTACCCATTGAAGTCAAAATACATTCCATGAAGATCTTGGCAGAAGCCAAGCTGGATGAAGACGAGTGGATAAAAGAAATATTCGATTCGTTGAATCTCATCGACGAGAAAAGAATGACGGCCATGTATCACAGTCAAATCTATCAACAAAGGATGGCCCGGGCGTTCAACAAGAAGGTTCGTCCCAAAGAGTATAGGGAAGGAGAGCTTGTGCTTAGAAAAATCCTACCTACACAAAAAGACATGCGTGGCAAGTGGATGCCCAACTATGACGGCCCTTTCGTTGTGAAGACTGTTTTCTCCGGAGGATCGCTGATTCTCGAGACTATGGATGGTGAACCACTCAAGTATCCCATCAACTCAGACGCAGTAAGAAAATACTACGCTTGAAAAGAAATACATAGAGGGAGGATTCCAGTACCTCGACAAGACGAAAGCCCAATGTTTGAAAGATGACTGACGCTGGGGCAGACTCCTGTGCAGGATATTAGAAGAAAGGTCAGCGCTTGTTGTTCTCGTTGGAAGCGGCAAAGCAAGTGAACTGGCAGTCGGAAGGACCAGATTATTAGGGGATTCTGTAACCTTTTCTGTTGCCATCTTTCAAAACTTATAAAATTCCCAAGGCTTTGCCTTTTGTAAAGTTCTTGTCTATCAATAAAATCAGTTTTTGGCCAAATCATTGTTATGATCTGCTATTTTTGTTATGCAATTTCACTTATTTGTTAATAAGAATTTTCATGAAAGCAAAGTGTTTTGAAAAATTTAAGTCTTGTTTTAAAAAAAGAAAGCACAATTTGACAAAATGATTGAAAAGTTCTAGAGGTAATGTGATGATATTACACAGTTCTCGAAGTTGTGGAAATCACTGTTACCTTTGACCGAGATAGATGTGTCCGACAGCAGTTCTAGCTATTAAGCTAAGACTTCCTCTCTGCAGAATTACGAAGATATTACTAAGAAAAGATTGTTATCTGCACCGAAGAAGGAAATGTCGCCTGACTTGAGGCATTTTGAAACTCAGCGTGACGAGTTCCCTCTTCATTTGGTTTTCCTTTGTTCCTACGGGTCGTTCTGCGTCTTGCATACAGCATCATGCCGGCATACGCATTTGTTTGCATTCCCGCCGTCGAGATCCTTTGGTCGTTACCTTTATCTTTGTTTTGTTGTTACAAGTTCGCTTCAAAGTTAACATCCTGGGGTTTCCTTATCTGCTTCTGGAAGCTAGTGGTGACTAGCAATGTCTAATTTACACAAACAGGGGGTTATTACCAATTTTCACCTTTGATTTGGTTGTCACCAACAAACTTTGAAAGACTAGTGGTCACTAGCACATGTTCAGAACTAATTACGTTCGGTACAGTAATTCGGTCGTCACCGACTGTTTTTCAAACCCAGTTGATACTGATTCTGTTATAAAGCAAACCAATTGTTATTGGAGTCCCTCTGATTCGGTTTCACCAATTTGGCTAAAAATCTAGTGGTTACTAGTATTGCCCTCTAAAAAACAAATGATCATTAACATTGCAGTTGGTCGTCACCAAAATTCCCTAAAAGTCCAATGATTATTGGCATCACCTTCAAATCCAATTGTCATTGGTACCCCTGGATTCAGTTATTACCAATCTCTATAAGTCTAGAGGTCACTAGCCTTGTTGGGAAAACCTAGTGGTTACTAGCACTATCCAGAACCAATTGTTATTGGTATGCCTAGTTTGGTCGTCACCAATTGACCTAAGTCCAATAGTTATTGGCATCGCTTGAAGCAGGTCGTTATCCTCTGGTCGTTACCAAACTTTGTAAAAGAAGGAACAAATGGTCATTGGTCTCCCTGGACTCGGTCGTCACCGAAAGCCCAGTTAAGTCTAGTGGTTACTAGCATCGTCCAGAACCAATTGTTATTGGTATATCTTGATTTGGTCATCACCAGTCTCCTCTAAGACGAGTGGTTACTGGCATTGCTTGAAAACTAATCGTTCTTAGTACCGAAAGTTGATTGTTACCAACTTCCCCAGCCAGGGGCCTGTTGTTTTGACAACATTGCTTAGAATTTCCCAATCGTAATCGGAAATTCGATTTGGTCGTCACCATATCCCTAGGGAGTCTAAGGATATTTAACACTTCTTGGAGACCGTTATTGTTTTGGTCGTCACCATATCCCCAGTAAGTCTAGTGGAAACTAGCACTGTTTGAAGCTATTTGTCCATCTGGTTGTCATCAGTCTCCCCAGTTGAAGCTTTTGCTTTTCCAGTCGAGTCTCGGAGAACTAGTGGATACTAGTTTCCCCGGCACGTCCGGTCTTATGGACTGTCACTGCACTGGCACATTGGCACTAGAATTGGGGAGTGATATTCCCTAATGCACAGACTCATGTTGCATTTGCATACACATTCATATTGCATTACAGGTGATTATCGAACTGTATCTCATTTCCTGCATCTCACAAGGTTTTTCCAGGATTGAAAGTCAACGTCCTCACCGATACTCTACTCGTACCAACTGCAAAAGAGTTATGGACCAGATGCAAAGCGAGATGCAGGAGATGCGTGAAAAGCTGGCGCTGTTCATGCAGACGATGGAGACAATTGTGAAAAGGGCAGGAAAACTTGCAAACTTTGGTGCAACCATTGCTGGTGAGGAATGTCGGGAATGGAAACGAAGACCACAATTCTGTACGTGTTGACACCATTCATGGGGATGGTACTCCTACACCAGTAGCTCCACCTGTGGTGAATATACCTCTTGTGAATGTGAACAATGGCGCTGGCGCCGGGAATGGTAATACAGGAATTGGTAATGAGACTGTCATTAACAACGTTGGATTCGGAGACGCCAATCTGGGCGGTGATAATAATGGAGGTAATGGCTTTGGTAACAACGGATTTGGCTATTATTGCACCCCAAATTTTGACCCCTTAGATCCTCATCATCATTGTAGGATCATATTCATTTGATTAACTAACATAAGTTCAGTTCAAGTTTATCTTTGTCAAGATGCAGATGAATTAGGGTTCCGTACCATCAAAATCGAGACTTCAGTGGTCCGATCAATCAATGTTTTGGATTGATTCAAATTCAAACAATATCAAGAATGCAACATTGGGTCAATTATGAATCCAATTTGAGGTGGTCACCCGGGGTTCGAGAACAGTGCAATTTGAGACACCCGATTAGGGTTTTTGACTGGAAAAAGTCAACTGTAGTTTGACTTTTGATTCAAAGAGTATTTCAATGGTGGTATTTTGGTCCATTAAGCTCCTATGGCTTATTAAAGTCCATCCAAAGAGTTTCAAGTCCTCAGGATGTCCGGATCACCAACGGGCGACTCGGTAGACACCGATCGATCGAAAAGTTGACCAAAAAGTCAACTCTCTAACAATAAGGAATTTGACTTCAAGGTGTGAATGAAAAATGTTCCTTATATCATATTACACTTCCCCATAAAATTTCATGACCATTGGATCAAGGGTTAGGAAGTAATTGCAAAAATCGGGAATTAGGGTTTCGAAAGGGGCAAAACCATAACACCTCAACCACACATCCAATTGAGGTGGTTCTAAGCTTGTTTGAAAGGTCTTGACAAACCCTACAAAAGTCTCACAGTGGTCTGTATTCAAAAATGCATGGAATTGGAGTTATAGAAAAATCGTTTTTCTAGTACAAAACACTTAGAGAAATTTCATTAAATTCTGGCCATACAAATCACCTTTTTCAGAACTTTGAAGGGTTTTTCAACCTAGTTCCATCAAGAATTTGGAAATTCCCAAAACATGAAAGTTGTAGAGCTACACAAGGGCTTTCTAAAAAGTGCAAGAACTCCTCAAAAGGATTTGTGAGCAGGAAGTTATGATGCATTGAAGTTGGGCCTGTCACACTTGAAATACACTTGGTCCAACTTCTCAAAATCAGAATTTTTCATCTCTAACCACTCTCCACCCTTGGATCATGATACATTATGATATTCAGATGTGTAGAGGAAGGAAATGACAGAAAAAGAGAGGTTGGGGAGAGAGAGAGAGATGCAAGTCGTGATTTATGGAATAAAATATTGAAATGTGTAAGAATGAGAGAGAAACTTTTTCTCCCAACTGCTGCAGCTGTGCCATCCTACCCTCTAAACTTATCTCAGTCATTTCATGTCAATATCCACTTGATACTTCTGATCTTCCTTGAGCCATGGAGCTGATATGGAGATTTTGTCAAGATTTTGCAAGAAACTTCATCATATTCCCTCCAAAAGTGGTGAAAAGCCAAATCTGCCCCAACCTCTTCTTTTCCTATAAATAGAGGCTTCTCACCCTCACTAATACACACCAGAGCCATTCAGAATACACAAGTATCATAGCTCTCCTCCTCTTTCTCTCTTTGCTTGTAAGTGATTTTCAAAAAACACCAAAGTTGGTCACTTGGTACATTTCACACCATTTTCATTTTTCCCCCTTCCAACACTCCCACAACCATACACACACCTTCTAAATAACATATAGAAGGTGTACAATCCATCAAACCATCAAAAACCTCAAAAGCCCAAAAAGTCAAACTCATCACCACCATACTTTGACCAAAGTCACTAAAATGGCCAAAACTCATTCCATATAGATTCTTGCCATTTTAATCCCTCCAACACCTCACCAACATCATTCCTCAACTGTCTAAACTCCTAGCAACACTTGGATACTTCTATTTTGACACTTAGCATCATAAGTGAATTGTTACTTAAAGTGGAAGAAAAGTCTCAAGGCCAAGGAGTGAAGCACAAATCTCTGGGTTTCTAGGAGTATTTCTTTGCTTGCTTAAGTTCATCATCACAGGTATGTAGTGTCTAAACTCATCCCACCCATTATCATAACATAAAGATCATTTGTTGCTTGTTTTTGCTAATATACACATACTGTCATATTTATGTACTCTTGTTGTCCCATGCTTGTGAAGCCAATATCATGTATTAATGGTTGTTAGAACAATATGTGTGTGCTTAATACTTTTGCAAAAATGTGTTTTAAGACAAGTTTCTGATGTTAGCATTTTTATGGTAAGATAATCATCAAACCATCTTACTGTCAGGACCTAAGTGGGGTAAAACTTAACATTGTCATGTTAGTGGTAGTTTAAATTCTGTTCAGGAGTGGTTTGTCTAACATTTGTGCTTTGCATTGAAGTTCTCCTTTGCATAAAGGTTGCTGCTAGAAATTATGTTTGTTGACATGAGCAATAATATCCATGTTATCTTGGCATCATCTCATTGCTGTCAGCATGAGTCTTGTGTGCAGCATTGCATTAAAATTGTTTTCAAACCAACATAACCTTGCTGTTTGTAATGCCAAATATTGAACCTGTATGTACCTGTCATTGTTTTGAAAACTTGATTTTCAATATGTCTTATTCCTACCAAGCCACTTTGGCATTTAAGTTCTTTGAGTCTGTAGACGTTGTTGGTGGGTTGTTCAGCATTTGGTGATCAATATTGGTCTTATACATGTAGCTGTCTCAATCTGTTTTGGATATGCTGTCACCCCATGTTTGCTTGTACTGGATTGTTAATCCTCACTTTTTTTTCATAATCTTTGTTAAGTTTGACATTGTTATGTTCTCTATTAAAGTGTTAAGAGTTTTGCTTCAAAAAGAGATTGTTTTAACATCCTAGATTACATGCTGCTGTTTTTAACATGAACTGAAGAATGGTTTTTTTTAATATGCTTGTTGAGTTGTAATTTTCATATTGGATTGAACCTTGTTGATGGTGACATTGTCATGTCAAGAGTTTCATTGTGTATACTGTTGATACAAATGTTTGAAAATGCATTGCTTATCTGTCCAAACTGTTTTAAGGCTTCTCAGTCCAGTTTCACTATCACAGCTTCAAAATCACAGCCATTTTGGCAGGGCTGTCTTGATTTTAATTTGTTTAATCTATACCATTCATATTGCCTGATGCCATGAGGAGAGAGCTGTCATCATGAGTCTTTGTGAATTCATTGACAGGTTGAGGTTTCAAATCTTGTTGAGTTAGTTTGATATTAATACTGTGTCTGTTGTTGTCATCAATTGTGATTATGTGAAGTTTGTTCAATTTATGTATATTCATTACTGCATACATGTTTGCATTAGGATGCAAAATTTTTGTTCAATTGTCTTAATGTGTTAGAACTATGATGGCTGTCAATCTTGCTTTGCTTGTGAAAAAAACTGTCTTGAGGGTTTTAGAGCTGTTTGCATTACCTTGAATTTTGCTTAACTGTTTCAGGGTTTGCCCTTGGAATAAATTTGTCCAACTGGTTTCTTGCTTAGTTGCTATTTGTTATTGATTTGCTGTAAGAGCCATGATAGGTTGGTCAATTCATTTTTACTATCAGCATGCTTAATTAAGTCCTAGGCAAGTGAGTGTAACAACAATTTGATGCTGTATTAATCCATGATGATTAGCTAGGTTTTTATCCATAACTGATTGTTTGTCAAATTTCATCTTCATACTAAAAGAAAACTGTTTGTGTTCTGTTACCTTTGGTTACATCAGTCTTGCTACTTGTTTCATTGTACCATGCCTAGTTCTTGCTCATAGTTTGACTTGAGTATGGCTTAGTTGCATTTCAGCATGATTATCATCAAAGTGCCCTTTTGTGTTAATCTGTTTTGTTAAACATCAAGATTTGTTTGGCTCCACAATGTGTCTCAAGTATGAACTTCATGTTATGATGTCACCTTGTATGATGTAGGAACACTTGAGCAATTCTGAGCACTAGTCCACATAACAGCTTGTTGTGTACATATTATTAACCATTTGATTCCACATAAATACACACTTGCAGCATGTATAAAGGATTAGACCAAACTTATTTGAGCTATAATTTTTAAACTGTTGACTGTACATCACACACACCATGTCCACAATTCAGATACCATCATATTCTTGTTCCACCTGTTTGCAAATGTTTGGATCCTTATAAGGTTATGTTTTGAGAATGTGTATGTGTTTATATAAGTCTAGAAGCCAATTATATGTCAGCTTGCCCTCCCCATGCATGGTACAAAGTTGCAGCTTGATGACCATATCTCCCTTATGTACATTCCATGCTTATTTTAGATGCTAGGCTTATTCATATGTGCATTCAAGGTTTGTGTGTGGTGTGCTCTAGATCTTATTCCATTCCAATTCTGTTTTGACATTACCTTTGTAGCTCTTTGTGTTGAATGAGCAATTGACATATGAATTTTATTTCCCTAGTGTTTATGGATAGTTTTAAGTATGGACACATTCTAAATGATGTTTTGAGGATGTTGGTTTGGTTTGGTCACTTTGTTTGGACTTGTTTCTTGAATCCACCACCTCACTTACAAAAGCTGTGTTTTCACCTCACACTCACCTGACAGTTTGTTTGCTTTGATATACTTAGGTTGTTGTTTTTTTTCTCATAACTGTTCTTGTGAACATTGAGTTTGTCAACTCATATCAGTTATCACCAGGGGTAATTCATCATGTTAGGAAGTTGGTTTAGGATGTGGTTAATGTTTGTTTGAAATAAAGAAATGACCAGGATTACTGTCATGGATTGGAGGATGTTCAACTTTATACTTTTACTCATAATCATGAACTGTTTGAGTGGCTGGATGCATTGGATTATAAACTGTTGGTTTTAAGAGGCTGCCAGACCAGTTATAGCAAGCTTGATTAGTGCTGTCATTCACTTTTGTTTATTTTAAGTTTCTGGCTGGTACCTTTTAATGTCCTGTTTGGTTTTGCTTCAGCATTGTTGGTTATCCACATCTTTGGTTTGCTCATTTAAAGTTTGTGAACTTAGCAATCATGCTTTGAAACTTAGCATTCACTTGATAATCCACCAAGATTTCAAACCTGGAAGCTTTGGTTTAGAGATTTGTAGGTATTTGTTTCAGTTTACATTTGGATCATGTTTGTTAAATGCTGTTCATCTTTATAACTCTGTTTTTTTTGAAGTCTGATTGATAAAATCTGTTGATGTTAAGGTCTGCTAGCTTAATCCAATCTCTGTTGTTGATATTAATCTTATCCATGTCATAACTAGATCAGTTTGACTTGTGTGTGTGTTTGTGTAGGAATGCTGATTGGAATTCATTTAAGCTGAATTGAAATATCAAGGGTACTTTGTTTTGACTTGCTTTTTGCATCCTGTTTCTAAAAATGGTGTTTAAAACTCTTTTACTTTCAAACTCCATTTTTGAATTTTGCACTTGTGTGTGTGGAAACTCATGTACACATGTTTTGCTGTCAAGCAATTGGTGATGTGTGGATGTGTTGATCAATTGCATTACTTCTTAATCTGTCAACCTTGTGAAATGCATGTACCCATTTGAGAATCCTTGTAGCCCATGTTTGTTAAAATCCATGCCTGAACTGAGTATGAGGATTTGGTATTGTGTTGCTGCATCACAACTTATTGTTCATGTCCATGCCTTGCATTTTATCTTACCATAACATGCTAGTTTTTTTGTTTGATTAGTTTTTGATGGTTCCTTGAGTCTAAAATCTTTGATTTACATATTTAGAGTTTGTGCGTAATGATTACATGGACTGTATGCATCTGTTTTAGACATTAGTTTCCCTTATGCATTTCAAATTTCTCTTTTGCATGTTCCATCAGTTTCCTTTATGTGAGCAGGGTTTTGAAAAATGGTGAGCACCATCTTGTTCCTTGTTTGATTTCAAGCGTGATAGGTTTTTGTTTCGTTAAATTTGGTGAAGAATTGGTAAGATTGGGATCAAATCGTATTTCAACTTTTCCTTGTTTTTGCCTCAAGATTTGCCCAGAATAACACGCGTGAAGGCCTATGTATTTTTTGGGGTGGGATAATCAATGGATGTATCGCCACCCCAGTGGTTATTGCCTTGCCTTAAAAACGCCTCTCATGCCTTGTGTCCTGGGTTCGAGCCCCAACGAGGCATTTTTGCGCTTCTTTTTATTCTTTTTTCATGTTTTATTATTTTATTCATTCTTTCCATTTCTTTGCAGCATGCGCATAGTGCCCCAGTGGTAGAGTTTGAGTGTTTGTAAACATAAGGGCCTGGGTTCAACTCCCAGCTTGGCCCTTCCTCTTTTTATTATTTTGTTTATTTGTTTTTATTGTCATAAATCACTTCAACTTCAAATATTCATAACTTATTCATCTTCCATCTTTTTTAACTCATTCTTTTTGCAAACTCTTCATTGTGATGTCTAGCTTTGTTTGGTGGTTTGAAATCTCATGATTATTTATGTTAACAATTCTTTTATTTGCTTGTTAGTAGATTCACTCTTTGGTCGTCACCTTACGTCTCGATTAAATTTCCCTTGTGCCATGTTTATTCTTTATCTTGTAAGATTTATTGGTATTTGTTTGCTTCATGTTTGTTAGCATAATGAGATTTCATCTTTTGTTGGTTATTGCTATGAATATTTATACCTCCTAAATTACGAGGCTAAACTAATTTAATTGTGTGATTGTTATCTAGGCATAGTTTTTGTTACACTTTGAGTTTGTAACATGATTGCTTCCAAATTGTTATTTGTTTTACATGGTTGTTACCTTTATCATGCTTTCAATCTTTGTCAAGACATGCTTATTGTAACATGCTTACCATGCTTGGTTGTAACCATTCATCTTACTTAAAGTACTTGCTCATTGTAATGTGTCTGTTCATCCTTGATTATAATCATGTCTTCTATATTCATCATGTTTGAATGTTTATGCTTTGATAAGTATTTATTCCCCAAGTGATGGAATTCTTTAGTTCTCATCCAAGTCGCCTCCTCCCCTTCCTTCCAAAGGAAAAGTCTCTCCATTGACCCTTGTGTCATGGATAGCTTATTACCCCTTTTGACTTTGTAAAGTCATCTTGAATCTTAGTTAAGATTAGAACCCATACGCCATTAGACTTTGCTTAAGTCTAAAAGACCCACCTTTACTAGGAGTGTTCCTCAACTAGAACCCTAGGTTAGAGTTTGTTTAACTCTATGTAAGAATCATAGTGATGATTACTTATTCCCCTTTGAGAGTTCAACATAGATCTAGAGAGTTTTGTTAAACTCTACACAAGCATTGTAATGTTTGTTCCCCATTAAACCTTGATCATAATCAAGTGTTCTTCAACCTTAGTGAGGTGAACTACGATTGCTCTGATTCTATCCTAGTTAGGATATGTAGGCAGAAGACGCGATGTCTTTGCGAGCAAACATAGAAACAATCTTAGGTCTTCATCTATCATATCCCCTCTCTTCACCCAATACCCAAACCATAGCAAATATTTACCAAACCTAGCATGCAAACAAACAAAAGGTTCCCGTAGAGTACTACGGATGTTTAGGATGTGAAATACCTACCCTATGCATAACCAACCCCCGATCCCCGAATCTCTTAGCGTTGTTGTTACATCGCGAAAAGGTTTTTTTCTTTCTTTAGACCTTTCCTTTGGATAAATTAAAGTCCGGTTGTAAAAGAATTAAGATTCAAGTTAATTCAATAGCTTGATATCCGATTTTCACCGCAACAGCTATAACGACCAGGGGTTTGATTATGTTAACCAGGATGGGAAGTTTGGCTTCAACACTCAGGGTTTCGGACATGATGGGTTTGGTAATGCTAATCAGGCCTATGGTGGATTCGGTAACTAAAAAGGTGCTGGAATGATGTCTTTTGGACCTGCCGGGGTCGCTCAAGGATATGGTAACAGAGGACGGGGCCCTGTGATGAATCAGACTAGATTTGGTCGTAACAATGGGTATGATGGGTACGGAAATGAGAATGTTAATTGGATGGAAGACCAACAAGAAGATGCCTTCTCTCGTAGGGGTATGGATGGACCTGTGGATCCTGTTCAGAGAATCAAAATGCTTGAGGAACAAATGAAGGGTGTAGTGAATCAGAGTACTTCTGGTTTAGATATGACCACAATGGGATTGGTGCCTGGCCTAAGGGTACCGCTGAAGTTTAAAGCTCCCACCTTTGATAAATATAAGGGAGACACTTGTCCGAAGGTACATGTTCGCTCCTACTATAGACGGATGTCCACTTACTCGAATGACGAAAGAATGTTGATGCATTTCTTCCAAGACAACTTATATGGACCGTCACTTGAGTGGTATATGGGGTTGGAGCCCACTCAGATCAAAACATGGAAGCAACTGGCTGAGGCGTTTGTGACTCATTACAAGTATAACAGTGACCTGGCACCGAACAGGGTCCAGCTGCAGGGCTTGTCACAGAAAACTGGGGAGAGTTTCAAAGAATATGCGCAAAGGTGACGCGACATGGCGGCAAGAGTGCATCCTCCTCTAGTGGAGAAGGAAATGAATGATATGTTCATTGGAACATTCACCGGGATATTCTACGAGAAGTTGTTTCCTGTTGCGTTGGGTAGTTTCTCTACTCTGATCTTGATGGGTGAAATGATTGAGAATAGTATTAAGGTGGGAAGATTCCAAGTTGGGGAGTCTACTTCGTCAGGAGGTAATAGAAAAGCATTTGGGGGTCGACGTCAAGGTGATTCTAGTGCAGTGTTTGGTGGCCGGGGCAGGGGCCAAGGAAGACACCAGTATAATCAGCTGCAGCAGGTAGCTAGTGTCACGATTCCGATTCCTCAACAGAGACAACAACAACAACAACAACAACAACCACAACAGCAGCAGGGGCAGAATGCTGGCCAAAGAAGATTTCCAAATGCGAAGCCGAAAAGAGTGCTTGAAGCGCCTCCTTCCACGTACGCGGAACTCTTTCAGACACTGTTGGGGCTGAATTTAGTTGAAAAGAGGACCTTGGCCCCGCCCACGGGACCAACCCTCCCTTATGGGTATGATGTTAACAAACATTGTGACTTCCACTCCGGGGCACCCCGGCATGACATAGAGGCTTGTCATGCGTTTAAAAATAAAGTTCAGGATCTACTGGATAGCAAGGCCATAAATTTTGGACAAGCGGGTCCGAATATAGTACAACAGTCTATGCCCAACCATGGGGCAAATGCTATTTTGACTGAGGAGGGTTTGAATCTGATTATGAATGTTGACGAACTGAAAACACCGTTGCGCGAAGTAAAGAGCAGGTTATTGAAAGGAGGTGTGTATCCGGGCTGCGATGAGTTTTGTCTAGAATGTTGGACCCAGGCTGGGGGTTGTGTTGAATTGAAGAAGGGTATTCAGACCTTGATAGATGAAGGCACGTTGCAATTTGATAGAACGGCAGTTGAGAAATCTGCAGAAGTATTAGCTGATGAGCAAAGTGATGTAGCTACGGTGACAATTCCCCGAAAAACGATAACTATAACGGCACCAGCCAGGCGACCGACGATCACTATCACGAAGGCAGGGCCAATCCCTTATGAAAGCACCAAGGCAGTACCATGGACTTATGGGCTGGAAGCATATTGTGATGGGGAGAAAATTAATATCAGTAAACGACCAGTTGAGGTTGTGGACAATGTCGTCGGGACTGGAGGAATGACGAGGAGCGGGAGAATTTTTATATCGCCTGAGGTAGAGGCTGAACGAGTGGCAAAAGGTAAAGGTAAAGTGTATGAGAATGTTCCTGTGCAGAGGAATGAAAAATAAACGTCACTGAAAGATGTAGAAGAGTTTATGCGTCTTATCCGTAAGAGTGACTATAAAATTGTTGAGCATCTTCAACAGACGCCGTCGAAGATATCCATATTGTCACTGTTATTGTGTTCCGAAGCCCATAGGAATGCGTTATTAAAAATTCTGGACACGTCGTTTGTACCCCAAGATGTTTCTGTGAATCAGTTAGAGGGGGTGATGGCGCACGTGAATGCAGGCCATAGTTTGGGATTTACGGATTTTGATTTGACCCCGAGGGGAAGAGAGCATAATATGGCGTTGCACGTCTCAGTTGAATGCAGGGGCACAGTCATGTCCCATGTGCTGGTAGATATCGGGTCTTCCTTGAATGTGCTGCCAAAGAAAGCAATGATGAAGTTAGACATCAGGGGGATCATTTTGTACGCCTAGTGACTTGGTGGTCAGGGCATTTGATGGTACGCGAAGGTCAGTCTTTGGATCTATAACTTTGCCTCTGCAGGTGGGGCCGGAGGTTTTTGAAACGGAATTTTACATTATGGACATCCAGCCAGCATATAGCTGTCTTCTCGGACGACCATGGATCCATGGTGCTGGAGCAGTCACATCTACCTTACACCAAAAGCTGAAGTACATGGTGGGGGACAGTGTGGTCACAGTTTGTGGAGAGGAGGATATACTGGTCATCCATTTGTCGTCATTCAAGTATGTGGAAGTCGACGGCGAAATCCATGAGACACCCTGTCAGGCCTTTGAGGGGTTGCGCATTAAGGACAAGGTTCCAGGGCCGAGTAAAGCATCAGAGGTGGCAGTATCGTCATACAAAGAGGCTCAGGCTCTGGTGAAGACCGGCGAGACCAAGGGCTGGGGCAAGGTTCTGGATATTCCCGTGAAAATGGACAGATTTGGGCTGGGATATCAACCTTCATCATCAACGCCTACTGCAGGGGCACCCCGTTTCAAAGGACCAATAACAATTACGGCTAGTGGGGTATACCACGAGACCATCAACGCTGTTTCAGATTCCGAAGAAGGAGACAGCGACTACGACATGGACGCCTGGATTCAGCCGAGCGTGCCAGGACAAGGGCTTTGCAATTGGTCTATTCAGGAGACTGTTCCTGTGACAACTAAACAGTAATACTTTGTTTTCTTAATTGTTGAACAATCCGGCGTCCTACCCGGGGCATCGTGATTTTGCTTAGGGTCATTCTGTTATGTACATTGCATTGTTTGATCGTTAAATAAAAGGCGTTTTTCATGTACAAATATTGTGATCTCTGTTTTTCCTGTTTTTATTTTTTACAATAAAATGGCAACGTGGTTATTCGCTTTGTATGTGTTTTGAAGCATTTAACCATTTCCTTTGCAGGATTACTATTTCAGATGACATCTATGAACCGCCTATGACTCACTTTAACTTTGAGCACCCGATATTTCAGACCGAAGAAGAGATTGTTGAAGATGGCGACGTTCCAGAAGAGTTGTCTTGGTTGGTAAAACAAGAAGAAAGAATCATTCTGCCTCACGAGGAAGTCATTGAGATCGTCGATCTGGGGTCGGAAGGGGTTGAAAAGAATATCCGTATAGGGGCCGCGTTGCAGATCGACGTCAAGCGAAGATTGGTTGAAATGCTCAAAGAGTACAGTGATATTTTTGCTTGGTCGTATGAGGATATGCCTGGGCTGGATACGGATATGGTTGTACATCGTCTGCCGCTAAAAGAAGAATGCCCGCCGGTTAAGCAGAAGCTCCGAAGAACTAGACCGGACATGGCTGTGAAGATTAAGGAGGAGGTTTAAAAGCAGTAGGACGCTGGTTTCCTAGCTGTTACAAAATATCCCTCATGGGTCGCTAATATTGTGCCAGTGCCAAAGAAAGACGGTAAAGTGAGAATGTGCGTAGATTACAGTGATCTAAACAAAGCGATCCCGAAAGATGATTTTTCACTTCCTCACATCGATGTGCTGGTTGATAACACCACTCAATTCTCCGTATTCTCCTTCATGGATGGCTTCTCGGGCTATAATTAGATTAAAATGGCGCCAGAAGACATGGAGAAGACTACCTTCATTACGCCCTGGGGAACATTTTGTTACAAAGTGATGCCTTTCGGATTGAAGAATGTTGGGGCAACGTATCAGCGTGCAATGACGACTCTCTTTCATGACATGAGGCATAAAGAGATCGAGGTTTATGTTGATGATATGATTGCCAAATCCCAGACGGAGGAAGACAATTTGGTGAATCTGCTAAAACTATTTAAGAGGCTTAGGAAGTTCAGGCTGAGACTGAACCCTAACAAATTCACCTTCGGGGTGAGATCGGGTAAACTGCTGGGGTTTATCGTGAGCGAAAAGGGAATAGAGGTTGATCTTGCGAAAATAAAAGCGATACAAGAAATGCCGACGCCTAAAACAGAAAAAGAAGTGCGCGGATTTTTAGGGAGGTTGAACTACATCGCTCGGTTCATATCTCACCTAACAGCTACGTGTGAGCCATTATTCAAGCTGTTGAAAAAAGACCAGGCTGTGACCTGGAATGAAAATTGTCAAAAGGCGTTCGATAAAATAAAACAATATTTGCAGGAGCCTCCTATTTTGATACCTCCAGTGGCAGGGAGACCCTTGATTATGTATTTGACGGTTCTTGAGGGGAGTATGGGTGTTGCACCCTAAAATTTTCTCAACCTAATTCATTTGGTTTATGTTTCAATTGCATTAGCATTTGCATTTAGAGTCATGTACATAGTCTAATCATCTGCATAACATAGCATAGCCAGTCACCCAACCAGGGACCAAGTACTATTCTCATCTCTATGAGCCTATCAAGAGGTTATTGTTCAAATTCAAGCATATCCAAGTCATCAGAAAGAATTTGAAAGCTAAAGAAGTCAGTGGATCAAGCAGTGCATCTATCTCCTATCTGAGGGTATCTGAAGATCATCAAAGAAGTTGTGAGCTGTGAATTGAGCATGGAGAGTATGTAGACATCATGGAAGACTTAGAAAGTCATTTGGAGAAGGAGGCAAGTCATTGATATGATCACAAGAGTTGCAGTTGAAGACAGTCAACTAGGGTTTCATCTGGGTCAACCATAGGTCAATTGATTGATTGAAGGGCATTAAGGTCTATTGGAGAGATGTGGGGTTCATCATTTGACATGTAAATAAGGATATGCTGTTGTGCCAAGAAGAAATCAAGAGAAATCAAGGAGAAGAGGAGTTTCTAAATTAGGGTTTCTCTGTAAAATCCCCTAGTTTAGGTCAAACTCCCAAGCAAGATAATTCAAAATTCAAGCTTCAAATGGATCCTTGGTCAACATGAAACTTGTAGAAGATCTCAAGACCTTTAATTTGAGTGGTGGAAGGCATCAAGGAGATTTATAGAACTCAAGTTATGGTCTTTGCAAGTTACAGGTCATCTGAGGTATCTGAAATTTTGTCTGTGAAAGTTACTTGTCTTCCAAGCAACTTTTACCCCTCAAGGAGATTTCAAATGAATTTATGGTCAACATAAGAGTTGTTCCTCATTGTCTTAGATTTCTATAATGGTATGGTATGACTTCATATTATTTGTGGAACTCTACTTATGGTCTTGGCAAGCAAAGGGTATTTTGGTCATCTGAGAATTACAGGTCATTTCAAGCCTATGCCCAAAACTCATACAAGGAAGCTTCAAATGGAAAACTTCACAACATCAAGCTTGCTCCAAATGACATTTTGAGTCTAGGAAAGTGATCATGAAAGATTGGAAAGGCTCATAGCTCAAGGTTTCAAAATTGGTGAATTTAATGAATAAAAAATGACCTAAAATTGAGATTTTTCACAATTTGGCCAAATGGGATGAAATTATAGGTCATTTTGATTGGAAAAAATGTTTTAAGAACATTGGCAAAAGTGGATTTTTGAGTTTGGTTCAAGATTTATAAGTTATGCTTGGTTACTTACAAAGGAAGTTACATAATCCAAATCCAAGGGAAAGTGTGCATGGGAAGGTTCTACAAAGTTCTAGAGGTTTCTATTCTTATCTATATATTGCATTGAGAGACTTCATGCCATGGTTGGTGATTCATTGTGCTCATAATACCAAGTTACACTTCAATCTTCCATTTTTGCAAAACCATCTCAAACTTCATCAAATCTCCATCCAATTCCAAATTTCTTGATCTGATCATCATCAACATCTTTCATAGATCACATTTCCATCAGAATTTGGTAGAATTGAAGAAGAACTCGTGTTGTTCAAGTTAATCATCCAAGAAGAAAGAACTTTGTGATTGCAAGATTCAAGACCTTGGAGCAAGATCTTTTGCATACAGAACTCAAGAGCAAGCTTATTGATCAATTTCCAATCATTGCAAGCATCAGATCCAAGGATTTCTATACCTGTTTTCATCATTTACACCAGGTTGGTTTCTCATTCGAATTGCTTGATTTAGTTAGAATCATAGAGATTTGATAGGTTAGAATTGTTAGGTTAGGTTAGATGATTAATCCTGGTGAGTTTGAGAAGGTTTCATTGAGGTTGTTAATGGTGCAACAAATCTGTTAGGGTTTAGAGCTCATGGAATATGGCACTATAATCTTAGGTTTGTAGCTTAATTTGATCAGCATGAAGTATAGATCATGTTAGGGTAAAGATTGGAAGGAATTCTCATGGTTGGTGACAGTGCATAATGGTGGAATCACTACCTTCTACCTATCGGGTTCGTTTCTTGGTTGAGTTTTAGAGGAAGCTATTGTTATGGTTGTGTAGAGGGGAAGAAATAGGGCAACTTTGATCTTTGCATAATTTGGTTTCATGGAGAATTGAGGGCGTATGAGAGGGTGGAAGGTCTGGGCCATAAGCTCGTGCATGGAGCTCCCATGGCTGAAAACCCTAGCCATTTGGAGAAGAAACATGAGGTCCGTTGGATGGAGTCTGGCTGGTTGACTAAGTAAGGGATCTAATGGTCACGATTTAAATGAAATATGGAGGGAGAGGCTGCGTATCAGAATGCACCGTTTCATTAAACCCTCAAAATGGGCTTCATAATCACTTGCTAATGCCACCCCCAAACGCAGGCCCAATCTTGATTTTAACTGAAAATCTTGCTTTTTACACCATTTCCCACTTTTTTTATTTTTTGTTGTGATTTCTGTGTGACTGGGCCCAGACGCGCATTGCTAGGCGCGCCCCCCAGTCTGGGCCCATCCTTTTATTTCAATTGGTTTAATTACTTTCTGCACCCATATCCAACTTTGACTCATTTTAATTTCTTTCAATTTTATTTTAATTCTTCAAAAATTCATAACAAATAGAAAAATGCTTATTTTTAATTGGTTGTTTTTGCATATTGTCCATAATTCTGTTAAGAAAATTATCACATAAAAAAATTGGCACTTCATTTTATTTTCATATTTTTAGTATATTTTTCTTTTAAACGGGATTAAATAATGTTTAGTTTAATTCATGAATTTGTTGATTTTAGTTTGATTAGATGCTTTAATATTTTTGACCCATTATTTTTAGGTTGATTAGCTTAGACCTTTTGCTTGTGCATAAAATTTAATTCATAATTTTAGGATTAATTTTTAGGTGTTTTGTTTAGATATGATTAGAAGAACCAGAACTAGGACTTAGGAGATAACATAGGTGTAGTGCATCATTTCCCTTAGGAGTTGTAGATTGAATCTTTGGGGTATGGGAATATAGGGGTTATGGGTAGATAATAGATCCCTTAGAAATTGCTAGGTTTCCCCTATTCAACTATTACTATCAGTATATTGCTTGCATTTGGTTGACTGTGTGGTGTGCCCTCTCTAGGGTTATTTCATTTGTCTGTGTGGGGTATTGGGCTTGCTTGGGGATTGGGAGAGCTGAAGACTTGTGAAGATGAAGGCCATTGGAGATCAAAGAGGATGAATACCAACTTCCAGAGTTGATGGAGAGCATCCTTTGCTGGCAGCTGTTGAGGAGTATAGGATTTAGGAGCTAGGCAGAGCTCTAGAGTAGAAAGCTTGATTCACAAACATGGAAGGCCTTGTCTGCCTCCATCCTTTCTCTATGATTCAAAGTCTCTTTCAAATATCCACCTCCTTCCCTTGGAAGGATTAGTGAATGTATTTGAAAGATAGAACTTTTGAGGGAAAATTGTCTGTATAATGTTAACAGTTAATGAGCCACCCTTGGTAGGCAATTGACTGTTTAACATTCATCCATCTTGTTGACTGATATTCATCATGGGGATTGAGACTGGAAGAAAAGCCATTGGAGATTGAACACAGAAGACAAAGACCTTGATCAAAGACCTTGCTGGAAGGCTGTGAAGATGAAGACTGAGGTTTGCTTGAAGCTTGTGGCTGTGTGGAGATGACCTGAAGTCAGATATTGGTGCAGAGCTGTTGTGGCTGTTTATTTTTGCTGTTTACTTCTTGATGTATTGATTGGTTTTCCCTGACTGTATTGTTTGTTGTTTACCCTGTTAGGTTGAAAGTGAATTCTGTTCACTTTTGCCTATTGTTTTCCAGGTTCGAGGTTGAGTGGGACTCCCTTGCCTCGCTTGTATTGCTGCATCCATGCATTTTACTGCTTTACTGTATATTTGCTATTGTTTCTGTTTCCGTCTATTCCCTTAGGATCTCTGTTCCTCTCTGCGCAAGAGAGGAGCATGATAGACATTAGGTCTTAACCCATGCATGATAACATTAGGGTAGATTTTATTCCCTTTTTAACCCTAGGATTTGTAGAGTGTCATCTCTTCTTTCTTAAGAACAACAGAAAAACACTAATAAAGGTTATAACAGAGATTAATTCATTTCTTCCGTCAAAAGATTTGAAAAAACACCAACCTTTTTGCAATAAGAAAACCCTTGTTTAAGGTGATATTTTTCATAAAAGACATTTAAACAGACTTGTGTCGTACGTGGCCCGAACTACGTTTGCTCTGACCTTTCATGCTGTATGAAAGTACGTAGGCATAGGATGCGATATCCTAGCGAGCAACCTTCCCCTCCTTTCCAGTAGGTAGGAGAACTACGTTGACTCTGATTTCTCGTTCCAGACGGGAATACGTAGGCATAAAGTGCGATACTTTGCCGAGTCATTTTATTTTCTTTTTAACCCCTGACCTGTAGAGTAGATAGAATAACAATCCATACCCGAAAACAAGCGTGGATCCCGTCGAGTACGACGGACGTGAGGGGTGCTAATACCTTCCCCTTGCGTAACCGACTCCCGAACCCAGGTTTTGGTTGCGATGACCCTACCTTTCCCATTTTTCGCGAGGTTTACTTTGAGCGTTTCCTTTCCCTCCGTTGGGATAAATAACGCACGGTGGCGACTCTTCTGTTCAGCCGGCGCCGATTTTCGCAGTAGCGACAGCTGGCGACTCTGCTGGGGATCCAACGTCCCCTGGCTGCTAAGGACTGCGATAGTCCCTTATGCATTTGGGATCCAACGTCCCTTAAGAGAGTCGATCCTAGCGCTTGTTTTACCGTCGAGGATTTTGTATGGATTTATATTCTGTCATTTATTTTCAGCATTATATTATTGATTATTATTGCTGTATTGGGGTGTGACGGGTGTTCTATGATTGAGAGATAAGCCGGACCTGGGCTTGAGTGCACCTAGAATTAGAGTAGAAAGTAGTGGGCGCGTGCCGGCTTTGCTTGCATTAGTGTCTCACGAAATTTACACTCGGACGAGGTTCTTCTGGTTGACTTCTTTTTCTACCCTTTGGGTCGAAGGGGTTGTTGGTCAGCTGAATTGTCGACTCCGGGAACCGATCATTTGGAAGTTGGCTAAGTGAGGCCTCTTCAGGAATTGATGATGCCACTCCTTCTGGGAATCGTATCATCAACCCTGAAAGTCTGTGATGCCGACGACCGCATAGAATTCCATACCTTTGTCAGTTACTAGGACACCTACCTGTGAGAGGGTTTGGGGTTATGCAGGTAACTAGACTTTCAGATACCGGTTATTTCTTGATCTGAGATCCTGGGTATTTATGGAGAGTTATGAGGTCTGTCAGAGACCAATTGGAGTTATGTTGCGAGGTCTGTCAGAGACCAGTTGGAGTTATGATATGAGGTCTGTCAGAGACCAGTCAGAGTTATGACATGGGGTCTATCAGAGACCAGTGTTGGGGCTTTTGTATTGGGTCTATCTGAGACCAGGGTTTGAGGAATTCTGGAGAGTCTATCTGAGA
The DNA here is from genome assembly GCA_963859935.3 of Lathyrus sativus. NCBI lineage: Eukaryota > Viridiplantae > Streptophyta > Magnoliopsida > Fabales > Fabaceae > Lathyrus > Lathyrus sativus. The sequence goes on along the minus strand of OZ012739.1, from coordinate 622,169,775 downwards.
CTTGTTGATATGGTTCAGGCTTCTCAGCTATGGCATTTGGTCCCCGTTGCATGTTACTTGCATTGCATTGTTTGCATAATCATTATCATTGCATCCCATTAACGTGTGTCTGTGCTGCAGGTGCATTTGCATATTCCCTGGTTCTAGTGCCCGGACTTCTGCTTATTGATCATGGCTGGTTTAAGGAAGACAATTTCGTACAAGTTGCCTACACCCGACATTACTCCCTTACTTGGTCTGATGTCCCTTGCTGATGAGGAGGTTAGGAGAAGTTTCAGGATGAGCCATGGAAGATTGCTGAGATTAGTCTGCAAGCCAACTGCTGTTGAGATGAATGGGCTGTACACCTTGATGCAGTTCTATGACCCAGCATTGAGATGTTTCACGTTCGCTGACTTTATTTTGGGGCCTACCATTGAAGAGTATGTGGAGTTTACTGAGCTACCAGTACAGAACAAGGTTCCCTTTATTCACTATGCTGCTGAGCCCAAGCTGGAGGACTTAGCTAAGGCCTTGCACATGAGCGCTGCTGAACTGTTAGTGACTTCTTGGCTTGGGGTTCCAGGTTTCTCCCTTGATTTCCTGGTTGGCAAAGCTCAAGAGTATGCCAAGAGCGGGTGCTGGATAGTCTTTAATGCTATCTTAGCTCTATGCATTTACGGAATAGTGCTGTTTCCCAACTTACCCAATTTTGTGGACTTGGACGCTTTCCATCTGTTTGCTGCCGGCAACCCGGTGCCCACTTTGATTGGAGATCTCTATCATTCACTGCACTACAAAAATGAAAATAGGAGGGGAAAGACTGTTTACTGTTGTGCGCCGCTGTTGAGCATGTGGTTTAAGAGTCATCTTCCCCTGAAGGGACCTTTTGTGGATAGTGCAACTACAACTGACTGGCCGGAGCGCATGATGAGGCTATCTTCTGAAGACATTGAGTGGTTTGACCGAGACTTGTTGGGGTCTGAGCTTATTTTCAGTTGTTCTGGGTACCCTAATGTTCCGTTGATAGGAAGAAAAGGGTGTATCAATTACAACCCATCTCTTTTCGTTCGCCAGTTCGGATATGCGTTGAAGAACCCACCAAAGGAGGAAGAAGTACAGGAATCTCTGTACTTCACCGGTGATTTGAAGGGAGAGTTACTAGCCAAGGTTCAGCATGCCTGGATGCGTATTAACAGAAGAGGGAAGCCACTGTTGGGGAAGAATGATTGTCAGGCTTATGCACCCTACAAAGTTTGGGTCCAGGAGAGAGCGAGACAGTTGCAGATGCCATTTCCAGCTGCACCAGTCCCTGTTCATATTCCAGTGGAAGAACCAACTACTGTTACTAGGGAGGCTTACGAGCAAGTTGTTAAAGAAAAGGAAGCCTTGATGAAGATCAATGAAGGGCTAGAGCAAGAACTGGCTCAGATACGCAGTGAGAAAAACAAGGTTGTGCGTTCTTTCCAACAGCAGATCGAACTAGTAAACAGGCTAGATGCTGAATTGACTGAAGAGAAAAAGAAGCGCGAACGTCTGGGTCAAGAGTTCAGAAGCTCTCATGACATGTTGGAATCCAAAAAGAAAGCACTCGACGCCGCACACCGAGAAATCTCTTCTTGTAACAAGACTTGGAATGCTACGCTGACCAACAACAAAAAGAGGGAAGATAAATTGAAGCAGCAAATTTCTGAGCTCGAGGAGCAGTTGAAGGCTAGCATTAAGAAGTATGAAGAAGAGGTGATGACCAGGTATAGTCTCCAGAATGCATTGAACAAGGCCATCGAAGGCAGGAACGAAGCTGTGTCTCAGAAGCGAAAGCTAGAGGATCGCTTCGGAGAAGGGGCATGGGAAGAAACCGCTGGTGACGTGCGACGTGTTCTCAAGAGAAGAAACCAACTTGTTGAGGGTCTGCTTAACCGACCAAGTCATCCAGAGACCAAGAAGTTAATAGAAGAGTACCAGGCTTATGAGCGTACTTAACCATTTCATGTATTGATGATTTATTTGCATAACGCTGACCATCACCAGGATTGTTGGTTGAGGTCATGCCTTCTTGTTGTACGCGTTGATATTGTATTCTTGGCCTAATGGATTTCTCTGCAATATATGAGGCGTTTTCTATGATTCGGCTCCGATCACCGTATTGCTAGCACTGTCACTGCACTGGCATATTCGCACTAGAATCGGGGAATGACATTCCCCAATGCACAGACACATATTGCATTGCATTCGCACTCATATTGCATTACAGGTGATTATTAAACTGTATCTCATCTCCTGCATCTTCCAGGTCCTCCAAGATTAGCGACCAAAGAATTCCCTGACATTCAACCAAAAACAGCAGTAAGGAAGTCATGGGTCAGGATCAGATTGAGATGCAAGAGGTGCGCAACAACATGATGCAGTTCATACAGGCAATGGAATCCATGGCCAAGAGTCAGGAACAGTTGCAGAATATGGTGCAGCCTCTGATTGCACGGGCTAATGATAGGGCTGCCGATTTTGCTCAGCAAGGAAATCAAGGTTTTCTCCCAGGCCTCGCGCGCCAACTTGTGGGGATAGACATCGAGCAGGTTCAAGCGGAATTAATTGATGTTCGAGGCCAGCTGGGGCAGTTCACGAAAGATATGCAAGTGTTGCGCTCGAATCAAGAGACGCTAGAAGAAGAGAACTGCCGATTGAAGGCACAGATAGGGTCGATGGCTGAAATATTAAGGAACGTACTCAGAAGAGAAGGAGGGCAAATGTCCGAAGACGCGGCTGGCTTATTTGCTCCTCAGGGGTCTGAAGGACCATTACCCACGCATGATAGGCTTAAGAGACCCTCTCCACGATTCGAAGCTCAGGATTCTCCTCGTCAGCAGTCGCAATTGATTTTTCAGGATAACTCAAGGAGGTGTGGTAAGAGGATGAGGTTTTCTAACAGAGTATTTGATGAGATCCCCGTGGATTATGATCAGCTGGTGCAACTCTTGTTCCAACTTCAACTGGTTGAGCCCCACATTTTGGTTCCATTGACAGGGCAGCCGCCACCAGACTATGACCTGAACGCCCATTGTGCCTTCCACTCCGGCGCGCCGGGGCATAACATTGCAAACTGCAAAGCTTTTAAGCATAAGATTCAGGATTTGCTGGATGAGAAAAGAATTGAGTTTGTACCGGGGGGTATAAAAGTTTCAGGGACTGATATTCCCGTTTCTCCGCCAGAGGTTGCAGACGAATCGAGGTATATCCTAGAGCCACTGGAAGCTAAGTCCCCATGTCCACAACAGTTGCCGATGCCAGGGTTGAATTTAAGGATGATAACGCGTGAGCCTAAGGAATCGTCCGAGCAAAGCCAGCAGCACACGAGATGCCAGTATCCGGCTCAACAAAGAATTCGGGGAAAGAAACCAAGGAGGGTGTTTGAAAAGCCTCCTTCAACGTATGCAGATTTGTTACAGACACTACTGGGTTTGAACTTGGTAGAGAAGAGAACTCTGGCACCAATAACAGGCACTCCTCCGTATGGTTATGATGCAAGCAGGCGCTGTGAATTCCACTCTGGGGCTCCCGGACATGATATTGAGGGTTGCCACGCGTTCAAGCATAACGTCCAAGATTTAATCGACAGCAGGGTTATTAACTTCTCTGATAGGGTCCCCAAGGTGGTGCAAGGCCATAGACAAGCGAAAGCCGGGGTGATGAAAAAGTTTCCCAGGTTTGATCGGGCCGTTGAAAGAAGATCGAGACAGCAGTAGACTACCCCTGATAATAGTTTCTGAGGATGGCTGACTCGCCAATAAGTCAAAGTGCAGGAAGTCCAGTTCTGAGACACCGACATTTTTCATGTTATCTTGTTCATGTCTTCGCATTTGTAGTTTCTTTTCTGTTTAATTGCAAATTTCGCTTCTAAAACTTGTTGTTTTTTCAATTAATATTGATAAACGAAATGAATATGTATGTTTTGAATTAATCCAGTCGTGTTCACTCTTTGCTTTCTTAACGCTTAATGCTTGTTTAGCAGGAATCCGGGGAGGATGACGAAAACAGATGACGAATAATATTCCGATTGTATGCTTTTGGATAAAAACTTGTTGATGAGATACAGGCATTGTTTCAATCCATAAACACCGGAGATATAAGGAAGATAATCCCTTGATAACCCCATTTGAGCCCAGTAGTAGGAGTTTCTTTTTTGAAAATGAAAAACCCTAAATTTTAACCCGGGGCAGGGTAGGTGTCAGTTAGTTTGACCAAGCGTTCGAACCGTGAAAGGAGTGTCCGTACAAGGATCAATCACACCTCTGGAGGTCGTGCCTAAAAAAACCACAAAGGTTAAATGGAAAGAGTGAAACAGTCACATTATTCCACAAAAAGTCAAACAAACCAGTGTCACATGACTTGTTAAAAAAAAACGAAAAGCGAAAAGAATCAAAAGCCCGCTAAGTCAAAACTTGAAAACAAATGACTTAGGCAAAAATAGGGGCATCCCGCTGGACTGGAAAATCAAAAGAATCTCAAAAGATACTCAGTCCAGGCAAAAGTTAGGGAATGGAAAAAACGAAAGACGAAAAGGATTGTCAAAGAAAAGAAAAATCCTCGAAAAGGACAAAGTCGTGTGACTCTAGGCACCCAAAGACGAAAAGCAAATGACTGTCACTCAAAAAAAAAGTGTGGTATCCTGAACCATCACTCCTATCATTCCACCTCTAATAGGTGAACGCTGAAGTCAGATTAGCTGAACATAGGATTGGAGAACATTATGGAGAATGGGTGGGTGAAAATAAACTTTGAGCCTGTGTCTTTCCTTGTTAACCGTGAACCCGACCATGTTACAACCCGAAAAAGTCCTAATTGAAACAGGTTTAGTCCAGGGGCATACTTCGGTAAAGATCGCATCGGAACTGACTCCTAAAAGGGTTCCTCTTGCCAGCTTTCATATTGACGTTTTGATAATTGATTCATTATATGTCGCAAAAATTTTCCAGTGAACAGACTTGGATTTTGAAACTGTCATATGCATTGCGTTTAATATATCTTTTATGCAGAACAACCTGTGTTACTTGCGAGTAAGCGCATGTCAATAGGAAAGATTCCTACAGTGGAAGGTCTGATCAAGATAAAATGCAGAATGCCCAAATGTTTCGTGAACTGGGGAAAGCTATACTGATTAATTCCGGTAGGGTCAGTCATCCTAGAATCAGTAAATCTGGGGCAATCAGGTCAAGATTCGGCAAATCTCTCATAGCTATGGGCATTGCTCCACGAATCAGTCAATCAGGGGCAAGGCCATTACCAGACCAAGATAGGTCACCCTAAGAGCATGAGAGCTACTTTTGACAGAGCACCACTTCGAGGGTCGAAATTGTAGAAGCGGTCCATGTCTGGCCGTCAGGATACAAAGACTACAGGGTCCATTCCAAAATTGTTGCAGATTCAGGGGCAAGCTATTTCAAGATAGAGTCCTGACTAGGATTTCCTTTCGAGAAGAAGTATGCAAGAACACAGACTGGGGCATGTTAGTATCCCTGAAGCAGAGTTCCGAGAAGGTGGGCTATCAAAAGATTGTAGTATGGACCAGGAGTTCGTAACGAAAGATTCGATTCCTGCGCAGGTCGCGCTTCCTAAATAACATTGTTCCTTACTGAAGAAGGATCGAATTCCCCAGCTAACCGCAGCTTATTCGAAGGATCATCTCCAGCAAAGCCATTTATCCTCAGCAGAGCTTGGCGATTCCAAGATTGTAGCTTGTATTCAGACAGTGTGGTGTCCCTCAAAAGAATTCCCCTATCTCAAGCAGAGTGGTTTAGCCTCAGAAGATTAACATTTCCAACTTGTGAGCTGTACTCAGGCAGTCTACCTTCCCAGTAGGGTCATTTACTCTCCCCCGGCGGAATCAGTTAATTTTCCCCAAGAGAATTGTTTCGTCCCCAGCGGAGTTCTCTTTTCAGCAGGTGTTCTCTTTCCTCCCAGTGGAACTCAAAGATTAAGACTCTCCCCGGCAGAGTTGGTTGTGTGTCCCGGCATTTATTTTGTCAGAATACCGTGGGATACCTGTTCACTCCCCAGCAGAAGCCCAATCATACTGGGCCCATCTGCTATTCCCCAGCAGAGTGATATTCCCCAGCAGGGTGTTACTTCGACGAGGTGCTTGGTTAAGTTCCCAATTTCCCAGCAAAGTTGGCTTCACTTTTCCAGCATTTATTTTTAATTTTGTGACGCCTGGTTATCCCCAGCGGAGTTGGCGGTGTCTTCAGCATTTATTTTGCTGAAGCGGTTTCCGTATCCCAGCAGGTGGAGAGAGCTTTTGCTCAAATAAACTACCAAACATTCAAGATCTCGGCATGAGACATTCAATGATAATGTCAGTTTCGGCAGTATTCCCCACATAGTTATCAGGATAAGTTTCTCTTTGTCCCCAAGCGGAGTTACTTATTTCCCCGCCAGGGTTGCTTGTTGAAGTTTCTCTAGTCCGACCAGCAGATTACTTTCTTCAAATTTGCTGTTACGTCAGCATCAGGGGTTCATGAATCAGAATTTTAGAGGCTGCCTCCGGTTATCAGAACAGGCGTCCGGTAGTTTGGTTTCCAAATATCCCCAGTAGAGTCCGCCCCAAAGTCGCTGTCACGTCAGTGCTAAGAAGTTTATGGGTTGGAATCAATGGAGAAAGGGGTCCTGACGTGGACAATCTATTCCTATATTGACGGATTTTCTTCGTGCTAGAGAAGTGGGTGTCCTAACATGGACAAATTTATTTCCTCGGGTTGATGAGATGTGTTAGTCCTAACATGGACATATTCGATTTCTCCGTATTGGTGGAATGTGAGGTCATGACGTTGACAAAATTGATTACTCTTTGTGTTGGTGTCCTGACGTGGACCGTTTATTCCCAGCAGATGTCTTCCTTCGTAATAGTGAAACGTGCGTCCTGGCGTGGACAAGTTTATCTCTCTTCGTGTTAGTGAGACGTGAGTCCTGACGTGGACGAGGTTTATTTCCTCAGCGGGTCGAAGATGCGAGTCCTGACGTGGACAAATCAAGATGAAGTTGTATTCCTTACGTGGAAAGAAGTTGTATTCCTCACGTGGAAAGAAAGTTGGATTCCTTACGTGGAAAGATTGTATTCCTTACGTGGAAAGATTGTGATTCCTTACGTGGAAAGAAGTTATTCCTTACATGGAAAGAGTTGGATTCCTAACGTGGAAAGAAGTTGATTCCTAACGTGGAAAGATGTGATTCCTTACGTGGAAAGAAGTTGGATTCCTAACGTGGAAAGAAGTTGATTCCTAATGTGGAAAGATTGTGATTCCTTACGTGGAAAGAAGTTATTCCTTACGTGGAAAGATTGTATTCCTTACGTGGAAAGTTGTATTCCTTACGTGGAAAGATTGATTCCTTACGTGGAAAGTTGGATTCCTTACGTGGAAAGATTGTATTCCTTACGTGGAAAGTTGTATTCCTTACGTGGAAAGATTGATTCCTTACGTGGAAAGTTGGATTCCTTACGTGGAAAGATTGTATTCCTTACGTGGAAAGATTGTATTCCTTACGTGGAAAGTTGGAGTCCTTACGTGGACAGATCGAGATTGATTCCTTACGTGGAAAGTTGGATTCCTTACGTGGAAAGATTGTAGTCCTTACGTGGAAAGATTGATTCCTTACGTGGAAAGATTAATTCCTTACGTGGAAAAAAGATTAATTCCTTACGTGGAAAGAAGATTGATTCCTTACGTGGAAAAAGAAGTTTGTTCCTTACGTGGAGAGAGAAGTTTTAGTTCCTTACGTGGAAGGATGGATTCCTTACGTGGAAAGAAGATGTATTCCTAACGTGGAAAGGTGAGTCCTAACGTAGACGATGTATTACTGGTATGAAAAAGTGTAGTCCTGACGTGGACAGATCCAGACGAAGTCTTATTCCTAACATGGAAAGGTTATTCCTAACGTGGAAAGGTTATTCCTAACGTGGATAAGTTTATTCCTAACGTGGACGATTTATTCCTGATAAAATGCAGACGAGTCATCCCCAGTGAAGTCGCCGAAGTCTTTCCGAGTTGACGACAGATGGAGTCCTAACATGGACAAGTTTTAGTTGAGGATGATGAAAATAATCCCCAGCACGTCGCTAAGAGATCAGTGGATTGATGTAATAATCAGATTCAGTTGATGGATGTCGTTCCCCAAGCAGTGGTGCAGTTTATTTCTGCGGTTGGCAAATTTCCGGGTTCTTAGTATTCAACCGTCTCGTACCTCGAATGTTTGAAGGCCGTTCGATCTTCACCCAATCGGGTCCAAGTCGCTTGAATAGGGGCAGCTGTTGCACCCTAAAATTTGCTCAACCTAATTCATTTGGTTTATGTTTCAATTGCATTAACATTTGCATATAGAGTCATGTACATAGTCTAATCATCTGCATAGCATAGCATAGCCAGCCATCTAACCAGGGACCAAGTACTATTCTCATCTCTATGAGCCTATCAAGAGGTTATTGTTCAAATTCAAGCATATCCAAGTCATCAGAAAGAATTTGAAAGCTAAAGAAGTCAGTGGATCAAGCAGTGCATCTATCTCCTATCTGAGGGTATCTGAAGATCATCAAAGAAGTTGTGAGCTGTGAATTGAGCATGGAGAGTATGTAGACATCATGGAAGACTTAGAAAGTCATTTGGAGAAGGAGGCAAGTCATTGATATGATCACAAGAGTTGCAGTTGAAGACAGTCAACTAGGGTTTCATCTGGGTCAACCCTGGGTCAACCCTAGGTCAATTGATTGATTGAAGGGCATTAAGGTCTATTGGAGATATGTGGGGTTCATCATTTGACATGTAAATAAGGATATGTTGTTGTGCCAAGAAGAAATCAAGAGAAATCAAGGAGAAGAGGAGTTTCTAAATTAGGGTTTCTGTGTAAAATCCCCTAGTTTAGGTCAAACTCCCAAGCAAGATAAGTCAAAATGCAAGCTTCAAATGGATCCTTGGTCAACATGAAACTTGTATAGGATATACAGACCTTTAATTTGAGTGGTGGAAGGAATCAAGTAGATTTATAGAACTCAAGTTATGGTCTTTGCAAGTTACAGGTCATCTGAGGTATCTGAAATTTTGTCTATGAAAGTTACTTGTCTTCCAAGCAACCTTTACCCCTCAAGGAGATTTCAAATGAATTTCTAGTCAACATAAGAGTTGTTCCTCATTGTCTTAGCTTTCTAGAATGGTATGGTATGCCTTCATATGATTTGTGTAACTCTACTTATGGTCTTGGCAAGCAAAGGGTATTTTGGTCATCTGAGAATTACAGGTCATTTCAAGCCTATGCCCAAAACTCATACAAGGAAGCTTCAAATGGAAAACTTCACAAGATCAAACATGCTCCAAATGACATTTTGAGTCTAGAAAAGTGATCATGAAAGATTGGAAAGGCTCATAGCTCAAGGTTTCAAAATTGGTGAATTTAATGAATAAAAAATGACCTAAAATTGAGATTTTTCACAGTTTGGCCAAATGGGATGAAATTATAGGTTATTTTGATTGGAAAAAATGTTTTAAGAACATTGGCAAAAGTGGATTTTTGATTTTGGTTCAAGATTTAGAAGTTATGCTTGGTTACTTACAAAGGAAGTTACATAATCCAAATCCAAGGGAAAGTGTGCATGGGAAGGTTCTACAAAGTTCTAGAGGTTTCTATTCTTATCTATATATTGCATTGAGAGACTTCATGCCATGGTTGGTGATTCATTGTGCTCATAATACCAAGTTACACTTCAATCTTCCATTTTTGCAAAACCATCTCAAACTTCATCAAATCTCCATCCAATTCCAAATTTCTTGATCTGATCATCATCAACATCTTTCATAGATCACATTTCCATCAGAATTTGGTAGAATTGAAGAAGAACTCGTGTTGTTCAAGTTAATCATCCAAGAATCAAGAACTTTGTGATTGCAAGATTCAAGACCTTGGAGCAAGATCTTTTGCATACAGAACTCAAGAGCAAGCTTATTGATCAATTTCCAATCATTGCAAGCATCAGATCCAAGGATTTCTATACCTGTTTTCATCATTTACACTAGGTTGGTTTCTCATTCGAATTGCTTGATTTAGTTAGAATCATAGAGATTTGATAGGTTAGAATTGTTAGGTTAGGTTAGATGATTAATCCTGGTGAGTTTGAGAAGGTTTCATGGAGGTTGTTAATGGTGCACCAAATCTGTTAGGGTTTAGAGCTCATGGAATATGGCACTATAATCTTAGGTTTGTAGCTTAATTTGATCAGCATGAAGTGTAGATCATGTTAGGGTAAAGATTGGAAGGAATTCTCATGGTTGGTGACAGTGCATAATGGTGGAATCACTACCTTCTACCTATCGGGTTCGTTTCTTGGTTGAGTTTTAGAGGAAGCTATTGTTATGGTTGTGTAGAGGGGAAGAAATAGAGCAACTTTCCTCTTTGCAGAATTTGGTTTCATGGAGAATTGAGGGCGTATGAGAGGGTGGAAGGTCTGGGCCATAAGCTCGTGCATGGAGCTCCCATGGCTGAAAACCCTAGCCATTTGGAGAAGAAACATGAGGTCCGTTGGATGGAGTCTGGCTGGTTAACTAAGTAAAGGATTTAATGGTCACGATTTAAATGAAATATGGAGGGAGAGGCTGCGCATCAGAACGCACCGTTTCATTAAACCCTCAGAATGGGCTTCATAATCACTTGCTAATGCCACCCCCAAACGCAGGCCCAATCTTGATTTTAACTGAAAATCTTGCTTTTTACACCGTTTCCCACTTTTTTTATTTTTTGTTGTGATTTCTGTGTGACTGGGCCCAGACGCGCATTGCTAGGCGTGCCCCCCAATCTGGGCCCATCCTTTTATTTCAATTGGTTTAATTACTTTTTGCACCCATATCCAACTTTGACTCATTTTAATTTCTTTCAATTTTATTTTAATTCTTCAAAAATTCATAACAAATAGAAAAATGCTTATTTTTAATTGGTTGTTTTTGCATATTGTCCATAATTCTGTTAAGAAAATTATCACATAAAAAAATTGGCACTTCATTTTATTTTCATATTTTTAGTATATTTTTCTTTTAAACGGGATTAAATAATGTTTAGTTTAATGCATGAATTTGTTGATTTTAGTTTGATTAGATGCTTTAATATTTTTGACCCATTCTTTTTAGGTTGATTAGCTTAGACCTTTAGCTTGTGCATAAAATTTAATTCATAATTTTAGGATTAATTTTTAGGTGTTTTGTTTAGATATGATTAGAAGAACCAGAACTAGGGTTTAGGAGATAACATAGGTGTAGTGCATCATTTCCCTTAGGAGTTGTAGATTGAATCTTTGGGGTATGGGAATATAGGGGTTATGGGTAGATAATAGATCCCTTAGAAATTGCTAGGTTTCCCCTATTCAACTATTACTATCAGTATATTGCTTGCATTTGGTTGACTGTGTGGTGTGCCCTCTCTAGGGTTATTTCATTTGTCTGTGTGGGGTATTGGGCTTGCTTGGGGATTGGGAGAGCTGAAGACTTGTGAAGATGAAGGCCATTGGAGATCAAAGAGGATGAATACCAACTTCCAGAGTTGATGGAGAGCATCCTTTGCTGGCAGCTGTTGAGGAGTATAGGATTTAGGAGCTAGGCAGAGCTCTAGAGTAGAAAGCTTGATTCACAAACATGGAAGGCCTTGTCTGCCTCCATCCTTTCTCTATGATTCAAAGTCTCTTTCAAATATCCACCTCCTTCCCTTGGAAGGATTAGTGAATGTATTTGAAAGATAGAACTTTTGAGGGAAAATTGTCTGTATAATGTTAACAGTTAATGAGCCACCCTTGGTAGGCAATTGACTGTTTAACATTCATCCATCTTGTTGACTGATATTCATCATGGGGATTGAGACTGGAAGAAAAGCCATTGGAGATTGAACACAGAAGACAAAGACCTTGATCAAAGACCTTGCTGGAAGGCTGTGAAGATGAAGACTGAGGTTTGCTTGAAGCTTGTGGCTGTTTGGAGATGACCTGAAGTCAGATATTGGTGCAGAGCTGCTGTGGCTGTTTATTTTTGCTGTTTACTTCTTGATGTATTGATTGGTTTTCCCTGATTGTATTGTTTGTTGTTTACCCTGTTAGGTTGAAAGTGAATTCTGTTCACTTTTGCCTATTGTTTTCCAGGTTCGAGGTTGAGTGGGACTCCCTTGCCTCGCTTGTATTGCTGCATCCATGCATTTTACTGCTTTACTGTATATTTGCTATTGTTTCTGTTTCTGTCTATTCCCTTAGGATCTCTGTTCCTCTCTGCGCAAGAGAGGAGCATGATAGACATTAGGTCTTAACCCATGCATGATAACATTAGGGTAGATTTTATTCCCTTTTTAACCCTAGGATTTGTAGAGTGTCATCTCTTCTTTCTTCAGAACAACAGAAAAACACTAATAAAGGTTATAACAGAGATTAATTCATTTCTTCCGTCAAAAGATTTGAACAAACACCAACCTTTTTGCAATAAGAAAACCCTTGTTTAAGGTGATATTTTTCATAAAAGACATTTAAACAGACTTGTGTCGTACGTGGCCCGAACTACGTTTGCTCTAATCTTTCATGCTGTATGAAAGTACGTAGGCATAGGATGCGATATCCTAGCGAGCAACCTTCCCCTCCTTTCCAGTAGGTAGGCGAACTACGTTGACTCTGATTTCTCGTTCCAGACGGGAATACGTAGGCATAAAGTGCGATACTTTGCCGAGTCATTTTATTTTCTTTTTAACCCCTGACCTGTAGAGTAGATAGAATAACAATCCATACCCGAAAACAAGCATGGATCCCGTCGAGTACGACGGGCGTGAGGGGTGCTAATACCTTCCCCTTGCGTAACCGACTCCCGAACCCAGGTTTTGGTTGCGATGACCCTACCTTTCCCATTTTTCGCGAGGTTTACTCTGAGCGTTTCCTTTCCCTCCGTTGGGATAAATAACACACGGTGGCGACTCTTCTGTTCAGCCAGCGCCGATTTTCGCAGTAGCGACAATGGGTTGTGTTCTCGGTCAACATGACGAGACAGGGCGTAAAGAGCATGCGATATACTACCTGAGTAAGAAGTTTAATGACTGTGAATCTCGATACTCAATGCTCGAAAAAAATTGTTGTGCGCTAGCTTGGGCCGCCAAGCGTTTGAGGCAGTACATGCTGAATCATACAACCATGCTCATTTCAAAGATAGATCCTATCAAATACGTATTTGAAAAGTAGGCACTATCTGGGAGAATTGCCCGTTGGCAAATGGTTTTGACTGAATATGACATCCAGTATGTTTCACAGAAGGCTATAAAGGGGAGCGTGTTATCGGAGTATCTTGCTGAGCAACCTATTGAGGACTACCAATCGATGAGGTTTGATTTTCCTGACGAGGATATCATGTTCCTGAAGATGAAAGATTGGGAAGAACCGTTGTTGGATGAAGGGCCAAAGACAGATTCCAAGTGGCAGTTGATATTTGACGGAGGTGTAAACTCCTATGGTAGCGGAATAGGGGCAATCATCACTACTCCACATGGGTCGCACATCCCATTTACTGCTCAATTGACCTTTCCGGTTACCAATAATGAAGCCGAATACGAAGCTTGTATTATGGGGCTTGAAGAAGCCATTGATTTGCGAATCAAAAATCTGGATGTATACGGAGACTCAGCTCTGGTGGTGAATCAAATAAAAGGAGAATGGGAGACACGTCAGCCCAATTTGATACCGTACATGAATTATGCAAGGAGATTGTTGCCTTTCTTTGACAAGGTTGAATTGTATCATGTGCCGAGAGCGGAAAATCAAATGGCTGACGCCCTGACTACATTGTCTTCCATGTATAAAGTTAACTTCTGGAACGAGGCTCCCAGGATTGTTATCTCTCGGCTTGACAGGCCTGCATTCGTAGTTGCCATTGACGAAGCGTCTGATGATAAGCCCTGGTACTTTGACATTCAGAATTTCCTGAAGAACAAGGAGTATCCGACTGGGACATCCAGTCGCGATCAGAAGACTCTCAGGAGATTGGCTGGTAATTTCTATCTAAATCCGGACGGGGTCCTATACAAAAGGAATCACGACTTGGTATTGCTACGCTGTGTAGACGAGAAAGAGGCGAAGTTGCTTATGGAGGAAATACATGAGGGTACATTTGGTACACATGCTGGTGGGCATGCTATGACGAGAAAGCTGCTGCGGGCAGGTTATTACTGACTAACTATGGAAACTGACTGCTTCAAGTTTGCAAAGAGGTGTCATAAGTGCCAGATCTATGCGGATAAAATCCATGTGCCTCCGAGTCCTCTGAACGTGATGTCGTTACCGTGGCCATTCTCGATGTGGGGAATTAATATGATTGGAAAGATTGAGCCGACGGCATCTAACAGACACTGTTTCATTTTGGTAGCAATTGATTATTTTACCAAATGGGTGGAAGCGGCATCATATGCTAACGTGACCAAGCAGGTGGTGGCCAAGTTTATCAAACGAGATATCATTTGCAGATATGGAATCCCTGAGCGGATCATTACCGACAACGGTTCGAACTTAAATAACAAGATGATGAAGGAGCTGTGTCAGAACTTTAAGATTGAACATCACAAGTCTTCTCCTTACCGACCCAAGATGAATGGAGCTGTTGAAGCGGCCAATAAGAACATAAAGAAGATTGTTCAGAAGATGGTGGTGACCTATAAGGACTGGCACGAGATGCTACCTTTCGCTTTGCACGGTTATCGTACGATGATACGCACATCAACCGGGGCAACCCCGTTCTCGTTGGTATACGGAATGGAAGCAGTGTTACCACTGGAAGTTGAGATTCCTTCCCTAAGGGTATTACAAGATGTCCAACTCGACGAGGCAGAATGGGTGAAAGACAGGTTGAATCAGCTGAGTTTAATGGATGAGAAGAGGCTAGCTTCTCTGGCATACGGTCGATTGTACCAGAGCCGGATGAAGAAAGCGTATGATAAGAAGATACATCCTCGGAGCTTTCAGACGGGTGACCTTGTGCTGAAGAGGATCCTCCCGCCGCAGGCAGATCACAGGGGCAAGTGGACCCCTAACTACGAAGGGCCATACGTTGTCAGAAAAGTCTTTTCAGGAGGAACATTGTTGTTGTCCACCATGGACGGTGAAGACTTTACGTCGCCTGTGAATTCGGACGCAGTTAAAAAATACTTTGCTTAAAATTGACCCGCTGGACAAAAAAAAAGAGAGTCCAGGCAAAAATGGGGCATCCTGGCAAACCAAAAACAGAATAAAAGGTTCGGGCAAAAATTAGGGATAAAATTCAAAAGATGTACACCCGCGGGGTCGAAAACCTACACTGGGCGGCTTCGGCAAAAAAGGGTATCCCGGTGAACTGAAAACCCGCAAAGGGCGGTTCACGCAAAAGTTAGGGATTTAAAAAGCAAATGACTGCGGTCCGAATTTGATGCGGCATTACTTGGTGGTTGGGAGAATACTTTGGGGGGTTCGATTATCAGATACAATCTCTTCAGAAGTTTGAATACCAGGAAAGCGTCAGAGTCAGGCGAGTCATTGGAGGATCAGCTCATGATGTTTGTCTGCATCACGTTGCCGACATATGCGCAAATTTGATTTGTCATTGTATTTATTGCTTCCTGTGCATACTTTTATATTTGTTGTGCGTAACTTCCTCTTTTCAGGAGTTACATCCAGTGTACAAAATTCTGCCCATTCAAGGGCCCAATCAATAAAACATGTTATTCAGTATTTGATGCTTGTTCTTTACTGTTTTGTATGTGAAAAACGCCAATGTTTTGATAAAACTAGCAGTTGCATAACGTTGCTGGCCCTTGCCAATAATTGCTAAAACTTCGAATTGACTGAAAATGATGTCACTAACGCTAACTTGAATAGGTTTGGTTGTATAGACTTGTCTTGTCTCGTTTGTGGTGTTGCAGAGTTCTTGCCCATATGAAGTGGACGATCAGAAAATTATAATCCTAACCAGAGGTTCGTGACGAAATGACTTGATCCTTATGTGAGATGAATCTCCACGCAGGTCGCACTTCATTCCCTGAAGCTGAGATGACACTGTTCTTTACTGAAGAAGGATCAAATTCCCCAACTAGTCGCAGCTTATCCGAAGGATATTCTCCAGCAGGTCAAGGTTAATGCTCTCCACAAGATGTCTATCCTCAGTCCCGAGTTTGTAAACTGTAGCCAGATGGTTTACTTTTCCCAGCAGGGTCGTTTACCCTCAGCAGAGTTTGATAACTCTAAATTTTGTAAGCTGTATTCAGACAGTGATGTTTCTCCAAAAGGATTCTTCGTCCTCCGCGGAGTTGTTTAGTTTTCAGTGGATTGATCATTCCAGAGTTGTAAGCTGTGCCCAGACAGTTCATTATCCCCAGTAGGGTTGTTCATTCTTCCCCAACGGAGTCACTCCCTGTTTCCAGCGGAGTTAGTTGAGATTCCCCGAGAGAGTCGTTCTTTCCCCAGCAGATGTTTTCTTTCCTCCTCGTGGAAATTGAAGGTTTAAAGCTCTCCCCGGCAGAGTTTGTTGTATGTCCTGGCACTTATTTTGCCGGAATACTTGGTGATGCCCGTTCATTCCCCAACAGGGTGGTATTTGTCCTCAGCATCCGTGTTGAAGCAAGCTTATCAGAGCTTTTCCCCAGCAGCCTGAACCTGCATTTGCATTTGCATGCATTATCATGTTTGCATCTACCCAGGAAACGCGTAGCATTTCCATGTTGTATGGAGCATTACGCCATTCTCAAACATGCGCATTTTGAAACATAAGTCAGGTTGGCTAACCTTCTGCTTTCAGGTGTGTTTCTCAACAGGAGTATGGAGTTCTAAAGCTCAGATATCTTTTCAGACAATCAAGGTCTCGCCGTGAGACATATGATGATGTGATTCAGTTTATCATCATCCCCACAGAGTTACTGATTGAGGTTTTCTCGTATCCGATCAGCGGACTATTTTGTCAAGTTTGTTGCTGCAGTAGCATCTCAGGGTTCCATGAATCAAAATTTCAGAAGTGGTCGCTTGTTGTCAGAACGGGTGTCAGTCATTTGTTTTCAGAATATCCCCACCTATGTTGATAGAATTCCTTCGTAGTGACGGAATATGCAGTCCTGTTGAGGACAGAGTTTGATTTCTCCGTGCTGACGGAATATGGAGTCCTGATGAGGACGAGTTTCTCCGTGTTGACGGAATATGGAGTCCTGATGAGGAAAATTTATGCCTATGTTGATAGGATTTCTTCGCGTTGACGAATCGCTTCCTCCGTGTTGACAGAATATGGGGTCCTAATGAGGACAATTTATGCCTATGTTGATAGGATTCCTTCGTGTTGACAAATCGATTTCCCCGTGGTGACGGAATGTGGAGTCCTGTTGAGGACAAAGTTTGATTTCTCCGTGTTGACGGAATATGGAGGCCTGTTGAGGACCATGTTTTATTCCTCCGTGTCGACGGAATGTGCATCCTGATGAGGCCAAGTTATGCCTATGTTGATAGGATTTATTCGTATTGACGAATTACTCTCTCCGTGTTGACGGAATATGCGTCCCGATGAGGACAATTTATGCTTATGTGGATAGGATTTCTTCGTGTTGACGAAATGTGAGTTCAGAGATGTACAAGAATGGTATTCCTATGATGATAGGATTTATTCATGTTGATGAATCTATTTTCCTCGTGTTGACGAGGCGTGAGTTCTGACATAGACAATCTATTTCTATGTTAATAGGAGTTCCTGTGTTGATAAGATGCAAATAAGACTTTATTGCCTATGCTGATAGGATCTCCTTGTGTTGACGAGATGCGGACAACTCATCCCCAGTAAAGTCACCAAGTTTGATTTCTCCGTGTTGACGGAATATGAGGATTCCTGATGAGGACAAGTTTGATTTCTCCGTGTTGACAGAATGAGGAGTCCTGATGAGGGCAAGTTGTATTCCTATGATGATAGGATTTCTTTGTGATGACAAATTTATGGCTTTTCGTGTTGACGAAATTTAAGGGCAATTGTGGATAAGTTTTTCCTGTGATGATGGGATCTTTACTCGTGTGGATGAATTTGTTTCTCTTCTTGTGTTGACAAGTTTAATCCAGTTGTGGACAGAGATGTTTTTGCAAAGATAGTCAGTACCCGTGGTGGTATATGGGTGGTGATAGTCAAAATCAGAGTTATTCTCTGATGAATGATCGGTTACCGTAACAATCAGGTTCACTCGACGAGTGTCGTTCCCCAAGCAGTGGTGCAGTTTACTTCTGCGGCTGGCAAATTTCAAGGTTTTTTGGTATTCAACCGTCTCGTACCTCGAATGTTTGAAGGTCGTTCGCTCTTCACCCAGTCGGGTCCAAGCCGCTTGAATAGGGGCAGCTGTTGCACCCTAAAATTCGACCAACCGGTTCCCATATCTGGTTTATGTTTCAACGCATTTCGCATCCGCATTCGTATACTGCATGCATTACATTTTTCTCAGTCAGGTTGATTTTATCGGGATTGCAGCCCCTGGCGTCTCAGGCAGTTCAGGATGGTTTGAATAAGCGTATTTTGAGAATGGGTGATCGTTCCCTGTGTTTTAGGCCATCTCGGTGCCCGGGTTTCATTAGGGTTGCGCAATCGTTTTATAATCGATTTAATCGGCCTCCTGGCTTTTTTTAATGATTTTTCTTGTATTTTCTAGATTTTTAATGCATTTAATAGATTTTTTTTATAGGGTTATTTGTTTTTTTTAATATAGTAAATAGGTTAATATGTGGTTTATAGAATTTAATAGTCTTTTTTTTTATAATTTTTAGAGTTTTAAATCAATTTTCTTTTCTTTTTTAGAGGTTTAATAAATTTTTAAATTTTTAGATATCAATTTCTTTTTAATAGATTTTTTAAATAGATAGAATAACAATCCGTACTAGAAAACAAGCGTGGATCCCGTCGAGTACGACGGACGTGAGGGGTGCTAATACCTTCCCCTTGCGTAACCGGCTCCCGAATCCAGGATTTGGTTGTGACGACCATTCCTTTCCCGTCTTTGCGGTAGGTTTACTTCGAGCGTTTCCTTTCCCTCCGTTGGGATAAATAACGCACGGTGGCGACTCTTCTGTTCAGCCGGCGCCGATTTTCGCAGTAGCGACACACACGATAGAAAACTGCAAAGCCTTCAAGCACAAGGTGCAGGATATGGTGGATGCTAAGATCATCAATTTCTCAGATAATGTGCCAAATGTCACGAAGAACCCTATGCCGAATCATCGGGGAGGTGGGGTGAATGCCATTATTGAAGACGAGAACTTGGATTTATTGACTGACGTCAAGGATCTGAAGACACCGTTTGGCTTCGTTAAAGCCAAGCTAATGAAGAGAGGTTTCTTTCCGGGCTGTGGAGAACTGTGTATGGGTTGTGCGACTCGTCCTGGTGGATGTGAGCAGCTGACGGAAGGGATTCAGAGTCTGATGACCGAAGGAATCTTGCAGTTTAGCTGAAGGGCCGAATGTGGAACTGGAGAGCTAATGCTGAAGCAAGATGATGAGGTTGCCACCATCACCATCCCTCGCTGGACGATCACCATTTTTGCACCCAGACCGCCCACACTTACCATCACCAAGGCTGGGCCGATACCTTTTGAAAGCACCAATGCTGTCCCGTGGCACTATGGGGTGGACGTCTACTGCAACGGGCAGAAGTTACAACTAGAACCATCCGGGCGGTCTGTGGATAACCTAGTGGGAGTCGGCGGAATCACGCGCAGCGGAAGAGTATTTGCTCAACCTGAGATTGCGGCGGACAAAGCTGACAAAGCTGAAATAACCCATAAAGGAAAGAGTAAAGTCATTTAGGAAACCCCTCGGGGGGTAGAGAAGGACTTACTTGATAAGGACGCTGAAGACTTCATGAGGCTGATCAAGAAGAGTGATTACAAGATCATGGATCACCTCCATCAAACACCCTCGAAAATCTCCATCCTGAATCTATTGCTGTGTTCGGAGTCACATCGCAATGCGCTGTTAAAGGTCTTGAATGCCACGTATGTACCGCAGGAAATATCGGTCAACCAGTTGGAAGGGGTCGTAGCCCACGTGAATGTTGGAAACGGGCTAGGGTTCACTGACCTGGAGCTGACGCCGAATGGAAGAAACCACAACAGCGCCCTGCACATCTCGATAGAGTGTAGGGGAACGATTATGTCTCATGTGTTGGTGGACACGGGGTCGTCACTCAATGTTCTTCCGAAGAAAGCATTGATGAAGTTAGATACGCGAGGAGTAATTTGCACACCCAGCGACCTGGTTGTGAAGGCTTTCGATGGAACCAAGCGTCATGTCTTTGGAGAGGTAACTTTGCCAATCCAAGTTGGGCCGAAAATTTTCGACGCAGTCTTCTACATCATGGACATCATGCCTGCCTACAGCTGTCTCCTAGGCCGGCCATGGATCCATTCTGCTGGCGCCGTGACCTCCACGTTGCACCAGAAGCTCAAGTATGCTGTCAAAGGCACCATCGTAACTGTTTGTGGCGAGGAAGACATAATGGTGAGCCATTTGTCGTCCTTCAAGTATGTTGAGATGGATGGGGAAATCCACGAAACCCTATGTCAGGCGTTCAAAGCTGTTAAAGTCAAGAACGTGGCTCTTGTAATCACTGAAAAACCAGAGATGACTCTCTCTTCCTTCAAGGAAGACCGGGCCGTTGTCCAAGCCGGATCTACCCCAGGCTGGGGGCGAATTCTAGAGATACCTAACAAGCAAGACAAGTTCGGGTTGGGATACTCTCCTAAGGCTGAAGCCTCCTCTTCTCGCAGTGCGTCGCGCGGTAAAGGGCCGATCCAGTTTACCAGTGGCGGCGTGATATTTGAAAGTGTCAACGCGGTGTCTGAAGACGACGAGGATAGCGATTGTGACCTAGACTCTTGGATCCAGCCAAGCAAGCCAGGCGAGAGCCTCGACAACTGGTCCATCAGGGATACCATCCAAGTGACAAGCAAAGAGTAATGATTTACTTTCTCCAATTGTTGTACAACCCTATGTCCTACCCGGGGCGTAGTGGTTTTATTGTCAGGGCCTTGTTTGATTATGTACATGCATTTTACCAATAAATCAAAAGGCGTTTTTTTTCGCATTCAAATGTTGTGATCTCTGTTATTCCTGTTTTGTTTTGAAAAACAATAAAATGGAAATAGGGTTTGTGCTAACCTTCATATCCTTGTTTTAAGCTTAACCCTTATTATTGTAGGATCCACATAGCAGATGACATCGACTCTGGACCTTCTACGACTCACTTCGACTTCGATTGCCCGATCTATCAAGCCGAAGAAGAGATTGATGAAGACGAAGACCTTCCCGAAGAGTTGGCCCGCTTGTTGAAACAAGAAGAGAAAGTTATTATGCCTCACGAGGAAGAGATTGAGATTGTGAATCTAGGTTCTGAGGAACTTGTCAGGAACGTCAGGATAGGGGTTGCATTGCAGAGTGATGTCAAGCCGATATTAGTCGAGATGCTGAGAGAGTATAGTGACATCTTCGCTTGGTCTTACAAAGATATGCCTGGACTTGACACTGACATCGTGGTCCATCACTTGCCGCTGCGAGAAGATTGTCCTCCCGTTAAGCAGAAGCTTAGGAGGACGCGACCAGATATGGCCGTTAAGATCAAAGAAGAAGTGCAAAAGCAGCTTGATGCTGGCTTCTTAGCGGTCACTACCTACCCTCCGTGGGTCGCCAACATAGTGCCTGTACCGAAGAAGGACGGTAAGGTGCGAATGTGCGTCGATTATCGGGATTTGAATAGGGCGAGCCCTAAAGATGATTTCCCGCTCCCTCATATTGATGTGTTGGTCGAAAATACAGCTCAGTTCTCCGTATTTTCGTTCATGGATGGTTTCTCCGGCTACAATCAGATCAAGATGGCGCTGGAGGACATGGAGAAAACTACGTTTATTACACCTTGGGGAACATTTTGCTACAAGGTAATGCCTTTCGGTCTGAAGAACGCAGGGGCCACTTACCAACGAGCAATGGTTACTTTGTTTCATGACATGATTCATCATGAGATTGAAGTCTATGTTGATGACATGATTGCGAAGTCCCAAACGGAGGAGGGACATCTGGTCAATTTGCTAAAGCTTTTTGAGAGACTTAGGAAGTTCAGGTTGAGGCTGAATCCTAACAAGTGTACTTTCGGAGTACGGTCGGGAAAACTACTGGGGTTTATCGTGAGTGAAAGAGGCATTGAGGTTGATCCTGCGAAGATTAAAGCAATACAAGAAATGCCAGCGCCAAAAACAGAAAAAGAAGTTCGTGGTTTCCTGGGCAGAATAAACTACATTGCAAGGTTTATCTCTCAGCTCACGGCCACGTGTGAACCGATGTTCAAACTACTAAAGAAATATCAGGCGATTATCTGGAACGAGGATTGCCATTTATTACTTGAGTAAAAAATTCACAGATTGTGAATCTCGTTACTCGATGTTGGAGAAGACGTGTTGTGCACTAGCCTAGGCTGCCAAACGTTTACGACAGTACATGCTCAATCACACAACCATGCTAATTTCGAAGATGGATCCGATCAAGTACGTCTTCGAGAAGCAAGCGCTTTCGGGCAGGATTGCCAGATGGCAAATGGTGCTGACGGAATATGACATTCAGTATGTTTCCCAAAAGGCCATCAAGGGAAGCGTGTTGTCTGAATACCTTGCCGAACATCCGATCGAGGATTATCAGTCGATGAAATTTGAATTCACTGATAAGGATATCATGTTTCTCAAAGCGAAAGATTGCGATGAACCGTTGCCCGACGAGGGTCCGGATAGGAAATCCCAGTGGCAATTGATATTTGACGGGGCAGTTAATTCTTACGGAAGTGGCATAGGGGCGATCATCACAACTCCCCACGGATCCCACATCCCGTTCACTGCGAGACTGACGTTTCCGGTCACCAATAATGAAGCGGAGTACGAAGCATGCATCATGGGGCTAGAAGAAGCAATTGATTTGAGAATCAAGAACCTAGATGTATATGGTGACTCGGCGCTTGTGATTAACCAGATCAAAGGGGAGTGGGAGACTCGTCAATCGAATTTGGTTCCGTACATGAATTATGCCAGAAGGCTGCTTCCGTTCTTTGATCGCGTGGAACTCCATCATGTGCCCAGAGCAGAAAATCAGATGGATGATGCCTTAGCCACGTTGGCTTCGATGTATAAAGTCAATTTTTGGAATGAAGCTCCAAGAATTGTCCTTTCTCGTCTTGATAGACCTGCATTCGTCTTTGCGGTCGAGGAAGCCTCCAATGGCAAGCCATGGTTCCATGATATTCAGACTTTCCTTATGACTAAGAAATATCCCGCTGGAGCGTCAACCCAGGATAAGAAGACTCTGAGGAGGCTGTCTGAAAATTTTTATCTCAATCCTGATGGAGTTTTGTATAAAAGTAACCACGATCTCGTGCTACTCAGATGTGTAGATGAGAAAGAAGCGAGTATGCTCATGGAAGAAGTCCATGAAGGCACATTTGGTACGCACGCCGGCGGGCATGCTATGACAAGAAAGATCCTGAGAGCAGGATATTACTGGCTGACGATGGAGTCGGATTGCTTTAAATTCGCGAAGAGATGTCATAAATGCCAGATTTATGCTGATAAGATTCACGTGCCGCCGTGCCCGTTAAATGTCATGTCCTCCCCGTGGCCGTTCTCCATGTGGGGCATCGACATGATAGGAAAGATCGAGCCCACTGCGTCTAACGGTCATCGCTTCATTCTAGTAGCTATCGACAACTTCACCAAGTGGGTGGAGGCAGCCTCATATGCTAATATGACCAAGCAGGTGGTGGCTAAATTCATAAAGAGGGACATCATCTGTCGATACGGAATTCCCGAGCGGATCATTACTGATAATGGTTCGAATCTGAATAAAAGGATGATGAAGGAGTTGTGCCAGAGTTTCAAGATTGAACACCATAACTCATCTCCTTACCGGCCGAAGATGAATGGCACCGTTGAAGCGACCAATAAAAACATTAAGAAGATTGTGTAGAAGATGGTTGTGACCTATAAGGACTGGAACGAGATGCTGCCATTTGCACTGCACGGTTATCGTACAATGGTACGAACATCAACCGGGGCAACTCCTTTCTCACTGGTGCACAGTATGGAAGTTGTCCTACCGTTAGAAGTTGAGATCCCTTCTTTACGAGTTTTGATTGATGTGAAACTCGATGAGGCAGAATGGATTAAGAACCGACTAAACCAAATCAGCCTGATGGATGAGAAGAGATTAACATCGATTGCATATGGTCATCTGTACCAAAGCCGAATGAAGAAAGCCTATGATAAGAAGGTGCGTCCTAGAAGCTTTCAGAAGGGTGATCTCGTCCTGAAGAAGATTCTTCCTCCACACTCCGATCACCGGGGCAAGTGGACTCCTAATTACGAAGGTCCATACGTCGTCAGTAAGGTCTTTTCGGGAGGAGCCTTATTGTTATCCACGATGGATGGCGAAGATTTTGCATCCCCGGTGAACGCGGACGCAGTTAAAAAATACTTTGCTTAAAAAATGACCCGCTGGAAAGAAAAAGAATATCCAGGCAAAAATGGGGCATCCCGGCGAACCATAAAAAAGAAAAAGGTTCGGGCAAAAATTAGGGATATAAATGAAAAATGTACACCCGCAAATTCGAAAACCTGGAAGGGAGACTTTGGCAAAAAAGGGTACCCCGGTGAATCGAAAACCCGAAAGGGCGATTCAGGCAAAAGTTAGGGATTTGAAAAAGCAAATGACTGCGTTCCGCGTATGGACTTTCATTGTTTAGCGGTTTGGAAGACCTGAGGGCTGTTTATCTGAATCAATCTCTTCTAAAGCTGAAGCGTCGGAGAAGTATCGAAGTTGAGTGGGTCATAGAGGGATCAACTCATGGTGTTCGTCTACGCCGCATTACCGACATTTGTGCATATACTGATGTATATTTATGTTTTATATTTGCGCAGCTTCCTCATTCCAGGAGCTTGCATCTGTTGTAAAACACTCTCACCCATTCAAGGGTTTGTTATCAATAAAAATATACTATTCAACAATTCTGTTTGCCTGTTTAGCATTTGCTTGTTTTGTTTGCGAAAAAGAACGCCGATGTTTTTGATAAGATGCGCATACATAAACTTACTGGCCTAGGCCACTGATTGTTGAAACAATGAATTACTTGAACATTGTCACCAGATGATAACCTTGATAGGTCCCTTTGAGAAGGGTATCTTGTCTGTTTGTTTGTGTTGTTACAGGTAGGGCCTATTCCAGACAGTACGTCGTATGCGTTCCCCAAGCAGGATGGTTCCTTCTCCTCCAGCAAAGTTCAGCACCCTCTCCCCATAGAGTCTGAACATGAGATCGTAAGCATTGATATGTCTCCCCAAGCAGAGAAGATTCTCTCCCCAATCAGATGTATCCTAAAGGATCGTCATTTCCCCAGCTGAGTCATATACTGAAGTGTGCAGCGCTCGATATTTCAGACTGAAGTCTCTAGCGGAATTGAAATTCCCCACAGAGTTGTGCTCTCCCCTGTGAGCAGGATGATTCCTACATCCCCAGCCGATTCTGCAGTTCCCCAAGAGAGCCGAGTCCTTGGAAGCCGTTCAGGCCATGATTGGTTTCCCCCAGTAGAGTGTTGAATAGCTGATGTTGTACTTCCCCATCGGAGTCGTTATCTCCAGGAAAGTTTCGCTACAAAGACCGCGCAGTTTATTTCTGTGATTGATATCGTTCCCTCGACAGTTTGCGGTTTGCATACCCAGCTGAGCAGGTTTAAGTTCTCGAAGAGCTTTATTCCCCTGCAACAGTCAACTGAAGATCATTTCCTCAGGCGGAGTCCAATTGAGATTGGTGTGACTTCTTCTCTTCGGAAGGATGATTCCTCCTTTCCCCCAGAGTGGTTCCTTCTCCTTGACAGGAGGATTCTCCCTTCAGCATTTATTTTGCTGATGGGGTCGTAGCATCTTGCATGATTGTATAGCATTTACCCTAAAAATGCGTAGCATTTCCAGCGTGTGGAGCATTGATGCATAGTCAAACATATGCATATGAAACATGAGCTAGGTTGTTACCATTCTTGTTTTGCAAATGTTCCTCCGCAGAATGGTTTGCCCAAGATGATTCTTGAATTCTCCAGCGAAGTGGTTTGCTTAAGATGATTCTTAAAATCCCCAGTGAATTCGCCAGAGTTGGTTGCTCAAGTTGATGCTTAGAGTCCCCATCAGGGTGATTGCTCGGGATAATGCCTGAAATCTCCAGCAGAGTTATTGGTTCAGGATGATTCTTGAAGTCCCTGGCGGAATTATTTGTCCAAGATGATTCTTGTAGTCCTCAGCAGAGTTGATTCATCCAGAACGATTTTTGGATCCCCGAACAGAGTTACTTGATAGTTCTCTAGAATCCCCAGCGGAGATGTGTTATCCCCAGCAGGTTGTTGAGCAGAGAAGCTGAAGTGCCCTTGAAGACTTGATGATTGAAGTATGGAAGCGGTGCCAAAACTCGGACGTACTAATGAAGTCCCACTGCGACGTTGAAGCAGTTATCTCAGCTGACGCGGAGTGCCTGACGGCTAAAGAATGTATACCCTTATTGGTCCATGATGGATTAAGGATCCCATTTTAAAACTTACTGACGAAGTCCGGTTGACACCCGAAAGTTCTTAGAATGCCCGATGGCATGATTAAGTTGATTGTTGAAAGGTTCCCAACAACCTGACGAGTCCCGAGGAATTCTTCTGCTGCCGCGCCGCAGAATACCTGACGGCAATATCAGCTATCCATTACCGGTTACCCCGTAACGGGTGACCCCTTGATGACTTGAGGACGAAGCTGCAGCAAAATCAGATGATCATCCTGACGGAGACTTAAAACCAGACTTTTCAGCGGTTACCGTGTGACCAATTCCCCAGCTAGTCGTCGTGCAGCTATTATTTCAGTTTCCGAAGATTTGTCCCCATCAGAGTACCGTATACTTGTGTAGTTGGCAAATTTTCGGGTTTGTTGGTATTCAACCGTCTTTTACTTATTGTTTGAGAGTCGTTCGCTTCTCACCCAGTCAGGTCCAAGCCGTTTGAATAGGGGCAGCTGTTGCACCCCCAAAATTTGCCCAACATTTCTTCACCTAGCTTGTGTTTCATTTCATTCACATTAGCATTGTCATTTGCATTTCATTGATATGTATGCAGGAGATCAAGAGATATGAGTATCAATTAAGAGCTACACAAGACTTTGAAGCTAGCTAAGAAGGTTATTCAGGTGTTCAAGGGTTGATATCCTTGTCAGAGAAGTTGAAAGATCCTCAGAGATAGTGGTTGAAGCCAAGTGTGTAGGTCTCCTAACTTGAGAGTTGTGGGAAGTCATCAGATGATTCTGAAGCCATGAAGATAGATTTGAGGTCTTGAGAGAGCTCATGAGAATTATTGGAGATCACTTTGAGGCCTAGACAGGTCATTGTGCAAGATTAAGAAAGCTCAGCCATGATTGGTGCAGCTAGGGTTTGACTGGGTCAACCCTAAGTCAACTGAGGATTTGAAGGAGGTTGAGACCTAATTCAAGAGCCATGTTATAATGGATTGGTACAATGAGATGATATAAGGATGATTCCAAGGTTGACTCATCATGATTGAAGAGTTTGAGAAGTTTCAAGCTAGGGTTTCTAAGGCTTGACAGTGTAAAATCCCCTAGTTTGACCCCTATCTTCAAGGCAATTTAGCTCAAGATGTGATTGTCATCTCATCTTGCCCCCAACATGATTATTGTAGAGCATGATATTAGCTTTAATTTGAGTGCTAGAACCCTTGATAGGATTTGTAGAACTCAAGTTATGGCTTTGACAAGTTATAAGTCATCTGAGGAATGTGAATTTGGAGCTTGAAAGTTACCCAACTTGCATGACACTTTTGCCCTAGAAGGAT
Organism: Lathyrus sativus; assembly: GCA_963859935.3. Taxonomy (NCBI): domain Eukaryota; kingdom Viridiplantae; phylum Streptophyta; class Magnoliopsida; order Fabales; family Fabaceae; genus Lathyrus; species Lathyrus sativus. The sequence continues at coordinate 622,141,881 of OZ012739.1, read as the reverse complement.
GATTCCTATGAACTTTTGGTCAACATGAATGTTGTTCCTTATCCTCTTAGATTTCTAGAGAGTACTAGAAGTCCTTGATAGGAGTTGTAGAACTTAATTTATGGCTTGGACAAGTCAAGGGTATTTTGGATATTTGGTGATTATGGATCATTTGTGATCATAGGCCATTTTCACCAACTTAGAGGCCTCAAATGAAATTTTGTTCAACTAGAAAGTTGCTCAAAATAGGGTTTTAACCTTGACCATGCATCAAGGAGGAATTGAAATGGCTCAAGGAGAGACTTGGTTCAAGAAATTTTGAAAAAGGAAGAATTAAAAGGATTTAATGGCCAAAAATTCAAATAATTCATTTTGTGACCAAATGAAACAAAATTATAGGTCAAATTGATTGGAAAAATGATTTTAGAAACAATGGCAATGTTAGAATTTTGGTTTGAGGTCATTTGAATAACATTCCATTTCATTTCTTCATGATGAAGCAACATATCCAATTCACACCTTTGGTTTACAAACAAGGAAAATAACTCACTAAAATCATTCAATATCTCATGAGGACTTGATTACACACATAGCCATGCCAAGAGGGAGTCAGAATGGTGATTGCCATGGATGAGATTTTGAAGAGATTTTGAAAATCCAAAATCTCATTTGGATGAATCCAGAAGTTTCTAAACAATCCCAATCACTTCTATATAAGTCATTGAGTGAACTCAGCCATTTTTTTTGGAAGGAATTGAAGCTGGTAAGAGAAGGAGCCATTGAAGTTTTGAAGGTTCAAGTTGAAATCGAGTTTTCAATTCATGGGAGAATCAAGCCAAATCAGGGTGTGCAAAGGCTTTGGGAGTGAATTTGGAACGTGTCTGCATCATCTTGGCAGTCGAAGTGAGCAAAAACCACCTTTGTTACCTCTCTGAAACCAGGTTTGTATCTTTCATCCTTGTGCATGATTTAGGAAGAGAAACTTAGCAATTCACATGTGGTTAGGATCCTTGCAACCTGTAGTTGGATTTAGGATCATAAATTGGTGAATTAGAGACAAATTAGGCATGTGACCATTTTCTGTTGAGGATGATATCTCAGGATTCTTGAAGGATTATTCATGATTGGATGGTGGAAATTGATCAGTGAAGAGTGAGGATTAACTTAAGACCTTTAATTTAAAGAATGGTGAAAATCAAGATTGGGAGGAATTCTGAAAATGTTATCGGGTTTGGAAATGTAGAAGGAATTAGAAAATTCTGAGGTTGGATTCGTGATCAGCATCAAATTTGGAGTGGGATAGTGATTGGTTTTGTGAGTTTTGATGACCTGAGAGGAGTGCTTCACCAGAGAAGACGGTGGCGCCACTGCTCAGGCCACCGTCTGAGAACTCCCTCCATTGCAGGTTCAAATTGGGGACGATGAGCAAGGACCCTCAGATTAGGGTTGGACCTTTGACTCAGGCGTGTGTTGGAGGGCCAGGATTGCTTCTCAAATCTGAAGAGAGAATTTCAAATGAAACGCATTGTTTCATTAATTGGATGGTTTTGGGCTTAACACTCAGAGTGATATTCACACCCCCCTGGGCCCAAATATTGAAATGAACTGTTTATATTTGCTATTTGCCACGCATGCTTACCAATTTCTATTTAATTTCTTTTATTTTTCCTTATTTCATATGACTTAGAGATTAATTCATAAAAAATAGGAAATTAACTCAATTAATTCCAAACTTTTTTCCACTAATTCATGATTGAATCTAGAATTTTGTAGATGAAAAATATTAATAATTCATGCATTTTTTATTTTTATTTGCATTTTTGAATATTAATTGATATTAAAATGGCCATGGTTGATACCTTGTTTTGTTGAATTTGGTTTGAGCATTTGGTGTTGATTCCTGCCTTGATTTTTTGTGTGTATCTAGCATAGATATGCATGATCCCCTTATATTTTTCTCACATTTTTGTGGTGAAGTTAGGTGGTAGTTTTAAGTTGAAACTTTAGGTGTTCTATTTTTAGGGTTTATGCTTAGTACCTTGTGATCTAGGTTTTATTTCTAAGAGTTGGTGGATGATTCAACCCCTGGATTTTGTATGGTAGATTCATGATTGAATTAGGTTCCCATAGTTATTTTTGTAGGATTTTACAATTGGTTTTAGTATTTTAGTTAGGATTAACTTTGGTACTAGGTTTTAGGTGATCCTAACTTGCCAATTCAATTGGATTGACTTATTTAGTCCCCTTAGATTAGGGTTTTGCCTCTCTTGCTGTTGGATGGTGTTGAAGACAAGCTTGGGCTACCATGGAATGCATGAAGAAGCTTGGAGGTGAGGACCTCCCTTCTTTTGGTGTAGTCTTGATTAGGTGTTAAGATTAGGGTTTGCAGGCAAAGCTTTTAGATAGATTCTCTTCTTTCATAAACATGGAAGGTGTTGATCACGTCCATTCTTCCCTATGATGTAAGGTCCCCTTGTAAAAGCCTCATCCCTCCTTTGGTAGGATTTGTGGCTCTTCACAAGTTGGTAGAACCTTTGAGGGTTCCTTTCTCTGATGATAGAATGCTTAGTGGTGACCTTTGGTCTTCACTCTGCTGTTAATCATCCAAACCTTGCTCTTGTTAGATGAATCTTTCTCCCTTGCTAGAGGATAGAGTTCCTTGTTAGAAGACTGCAGATGTTAGAGGTTGCCACTTCCCTGTGTTTGAAGACTGCCATTGAAGCTGAAGCTTGAAGATGCAAAAGGACAAGTTGAAACTTGTGAAGAAGATCAAATTGAGATTGAAGGAAGAGCTGAAGCTTGAGGAAAACAAGTTGATACTTATGTTTGGTACTTTGAGAGCTTGAAGGAGCCAAGTTGACACTGGTTACTGAGATTGAAGCCTGAAGGTGGGATTTACCTTGGAGCTGAAGCTTGAAGAGGATGAAGAACAAGTTGATACTTATGTTTGATGTGTTAAAAGATTGAAGAGGCAAGCTGACACTTGCTATTGCGGATGAAAGCTTTAGAGAACAGTTGCAGACTGAGTACTGAACTGCTGTCAGAAGATTTCTTTGTGTGAAGCTGTGGGAGTTGTTGATCTGCTTTCTTTCCTATCTATTTTCTTTCTGTGCAAATGTGTTGGTGTGACTTGTTTGATTTGCTTGATGCATTAGAATAAGTTCATATTTAGATTGATGTAAGCTAGGAGCATGATTCCACTAGAGGTTGAGTTTCTCTCTCTGCTTGTATTTTTACTGTATGGCTTTGCTTGCGGGTATTCGGTAGAACCCAACTCCCTTGCCTATGTGGTTTGGGTTTTGCCTGATGGCATTTTATTTCAATTATTCTGTATGATTGCAGTTATTATGTTTTGCTTGATAGCATGTTATTTCCTCTGTATGATTACAGTTATTCATATCTGGCTTGAGGTTGAGATGAGCTTGTGGAGGCTACTGCCCCACACACATTTCCTCCCTCACTTGCATTGCATGCATTTTACAGTCGTTTACTGTATATCTGTTCACTGTTTAAGCTGATGCTTTATTTGTTTCTGTTTATCATTGACTTGATCCCCTAGGAATCTCACTTCCTTTGATAAGGAAGTGATGATAGAACTTTAGGTTGAAACCTATGCATGATAACTTCTAGGAGTTCCCTGTTTCAAACTTCAACCATAGGATGAATCCTTGGCATGACAACAGTAGGACTTGATAGTCTCCCCTTAGTTGAACCTGTTCGTTCTCTCTTCTTATCTCAAAACAAATTAAAATACAGTAATAAAGGTTAACTGACGTCGTACGTTACGAGCCTTAAGCTATCTGAGAAAGGATTGTTGGAGAGTTTCTTTTCAACAGTCTGTATGTTTAGTATGGTGTTGCACCCCAAAATTTGCCCAACTTTGCTTTACCTAGCTTGTGTTTCATTTCATTCACATTAGCATTATCATTTGCATTTCATTGACATGTATGCAGGAGATCAAGAGGTATGATTACCAATAAAGAGCTATACAATACTATGAAGCTAGTTGAGAAGGTTATTCAAGTGTTCAAGGGTTGATATCCTTGTCAGGGAAGTGAAAAGATCCTCAGAGAGAGTGGTTGAAACCAAGAGAGTGTGTCTCCTAACTTGAGAGTTGTGGGAAGTCATCAGATGATTCTGAAGCCATGAAGTTAGACTTGAAGCCTTGAGAGAGCTTATGAGATGTCTTGGAAGCCATCATGAAGCCTAGATAGGTCATTGTGAAGACTCAGCCATGATTGATGCAATTAGGGTTTGACTGGGTCAACCCTAGGTCAACTGATGATTTGAGGAAGGTCGAGGCCTAACCCAAGAGCCATGAGATCATGGATTGATGCATTGAGATGATATAAGGATGATTCCAAGGCCAACTCATCATGATTGAAGAGTTTGAGAAGTTTCAAGCTAGTGTTTCTAAGGCTTGACAGTGTAAAATCCCCTAGTTTGACCCCTATCTTCAAGGCATTTTAGATCAAGATGTGATTGTCATCTCATCTTACCCCCAACATGAATGTTGTAGAGCTTGCTCTCAGCTTTAATTTGAGTACTATAAGTCCTTGATAGGATCTGTAGAACTCAAGTTATGGCTTTGACAAGTTACAGGTCATCTGAGGTATGTGGATTTGGGAGCTTGAAAGTTACCTAACCTGCATCAAACTTTTGCCTAAGAAGGATGATTCCTATGAACTTTTGGTCAACATGAATGTTGTTCCTTATCCTCTTAGCTTTCTAGAGAGTGCTATAAGTCCTTGATAGGATTTGTAGAACTCAAGTTATGGCTTTGACAAGTCAAGGTCATTTTGGTCATTTTGAGATTACAGGTCATTTCAAGCATAAGGCCATAACTCCTATTTCCAAGCTTCAAATGGAAAAATGTTCAACATAAAACTTGTTCAAAATGGTGTTTTAAGGCTAGTAAAGAGGTCATGAGATGTTAGAAATGCTTGTAGCTCAAAGTTGCAAAAGTGACCTAAAATAAGGGTATAAGTTAAATGAATCAAAGTTGGAAATTGATATTTTCAATCTACACATCCAAACCATGGCATGTAATATATCATTTTGACTCTAGAAAACATTTTAAGAACATTGGTTTAGCCACATTTTTGAATTGAAATTCAATTGGTGGACTTGCTTTGAAAAGTGATTACTTATATCATAAGTAACATGTGCAAAACCTAGAGTCAAGGCATAACCAAGGCCCTTTGCAAGCTAAACACTTTCAAAATGTCACTAGGGGAGAAATTGGAAGTGAATGAGATTGGTTTCAAGCTGTTTGCAGGGTTATGCATATCATGGCATATGGTTGAAAATCTCATGACATGAGAGATTGAAACTGTCATTAGAAGGATCTAGAGGGTTCTAGATCATCCAAACATAATCTATATATTGAGTAGAAGAGGTTCAGATGAGAGGTTGGTGATGATTGAAGGAGAGAGCAAAGATTGAGATTGAGATTTCATGGCTTGTAATTGAATTCGGTTTCACCAATTTCTTCACTTTCCATCCATTTTCTTGATTGCAACCTCTTCCATGGATGCTAGGGATTGATTCCAGATCATAATCCAACGGAATTTGGGGCTGATTGGTGTTCTTGAGCTCAGATTTTTCCATCTGCAACTCACCATCGGGTTTTAAGTTTCAGGAGCTTTCAACCAGTTCTATTGCATACAGAAGCAAGGAAAGGATCCATTGATCGTGTCTGGAAGGTCGGAGAGCTTGATTTGAAGGTTTAGTGAATCTGTTCATCCAAGATTTTCAGGTTAGTAACTTTCCTCCTCCAGCATGAATTAGGTAGAATCAAGATGAATTAGGGTGTTAGATGCATTGTAGAACGGTGTAGGAAGGGTTTCAGATAGTTAATTTGAGAATTAGTGACCAATCTAGGATGTTACCATTTTCGGGTGAGAATTGGATATGGTGAATCTTGAGGTTTCAGAGAGAATTAAGGGCATGAATGAATTCGTGAGGGAATTTGGGACATGTTTCATTAAGGGATCGTGGCCTATGGTGGACTCTATGTTGAACTAGGGTTGTGGAATGGCGACCGGAGTACCACCGGTGGTGGCCGGAGATACGCGCGAGTTTCAGAGGTTTGAATTGGAGAAGATGACTCTAGAGCCATCAGATCTTGGTTGGACTTTGACTGAAGGCATGATCCAACGGTCACGTATTGATTTCAATTTGTGAAGGAGTTCTGATTATGAAACGCAGCGTTTCATTAATCAGCTGGTTTTGGGCTTAGTTGAAACTTTGTTATCCCCACCCCCTGATGGCCCAATCCATAGAATGAACTGATTTTAGTTTCTATCTGCACCACGCATTTATCTTTTTTTTAATTGGATTTTCATTATTTTTTCATTTTGTTCATGGTTCTTGGAAAATTCATAATAAATTGAAAAATGATCCAATTAATCCCATTCTTTTTGCATTATACTCATGATTGAGTCTAGTTTTTTTTAGAGAAAAAATATTTTTATTTCATGCATTTTCTGATTTTATGGGAATTTTGTATTTTAATTGATATTAAAATGGTTATGTTTGATACCTAATTTTGTGGAATTTTGTGTGATCATGTGGTGATGATTTTGATCCTGATTTTTTGTGTGTGATTAGGTTAGACACGTATGCTCCCATATCATTTTTCTCACATTTTTTGATGAAAATAGGTGTGTTTTCTAGATTGAGGTCTTAGGTGCTTCCTTTTAGGGTTTAGGTTTAGTGCTTTATAGTGTAGAATTTATTTCTAGGTCTTATTTGATGATTTGATCTCTGGAATTAATATGGTAGAGTCATGATTGACCTAGGTTTCCATAGTTATTTTTGTAGGATTTTACAATTGGTTTTAGTATTTTAGTTAGGACTAACTTTAGTACTAGGTTTTAGGTGATCCTAACTTACTAACTCAACTAGATTAACCTTCTTTAGTTCCCTTAGATTAGGGTTTTGCTTTGTTTGACTTTGGTTGAGATTGAAGACAAGTGGAATTCAAGGTGAGGATGCTTGAAGTTGTTTGAAGTTGCTTGGAGCTTGGAGTTGTTGGTGCCTTAAGGTGTCTGATGAAGACTTAGGAGGTAGGAGACATAGGGAGAGCCTTAGAACTAGAATGACTTCTTTCACAAATATGGAAAGCATCTTGTGCTTCCATTCCTCCCAATGACTAAAAGTCCTTCTAAGATATTCACATCCCTCCTTTGGAGGGATGAGTTGCTTTATCTGGGAAGTAGAACTTTGAGGGAACCAGTCTCTCATAATGATGAACCCTTACAGGCTTCCTTTGGTTGTCAATAAGCTGCTTATCATTTCCACTCATTCTGTTAAACCAATTGTCTTCTGGTTTGAGTATCTTGAAAGATGTTAGACTTGAATTTGAAGATGAGGACTTCATTGAAGAGTGTGGAAGAGGATGATTCCTTGAGCATTGCCATTGCAGCTGAAGCTTGAAGAGCAAGAAGAACAAGTTGATACTTGAAGATTCAATGGAGATTGAGTGAAGAGCTGAGGCTTAAAGATTGCAGGATGAAGCTGACACTTCCATGTGATTGAAGACTACTCTGAGAATCTAAAGCTTGTAGGAGAAGGAGACCAACTTGATACTGGTAAAGCAAAGAGAGCTGAAGCTTGAAGACTAAGTTGATACTTATGAAGAGGATTCAATTGAGATTGAGTGTAGAGCTGAGGCTTGAGGAATAAAGGATAAGTTGACATTTGCACTGATGCATTGAGAGCCTGAAGGAATCAATTTGATACTTGCAGTTAGGAGTGAAGCCTGAGGGTGGAATTGACTGAGGAGCTGAAGCTTGGAGAAGAGAGAATAAGTTGATACTTATGTTTGATGGTTTGGAACCTTGGAGAAGCAAGTTGATACTTTCCAGTGAAGCTGATAGCCTTGAAGGGTGGTTGAGGTCTGATGACTAGATTGTTGTTAGAAGAGCTGAAGCTTGGAATTGAAAGAGGGGTTGATCTGCTTCCTTGTCTGTTTTCTTTTCTGTGCTGATGTGCCTTGTTTGACTTGCTTGATGCATTAGAATAAGTCCATATCTAGACTGACTTTAAGCTAGGAGCATGATTGCACTAGAGGTTGAGTTGCTCCCTCTGCTTGTATTTTTACTGTATGGCTTTGCTTGCGGGTATTCGATAGAGCCCAGCTCCCTTGCCCATGTGGTTTATTTTGCTTGACAGCATGTTACCTCTTCTGTATGATTGCAGTTACTCTTGTTCTGCTTGATAGCATGTTATTCTTCTGTATGATTGCAGTTGTTATTGTATTCTGCTTGATAGCATGTTGTTTATTCTATATGATTGCAGTTATTCATATCTGGCTTGAGGTTGAGACGAGCTTGTGGAGGCTGATGCCCCACACACATTTCCTCCCTCACTTGCGTTGCATGCATTTTACAGTCGTTTACTGTTTATTGTTTACTGTTTAAGCTGATGCTTTATCTGTTTCTGTTTATCATCGACATGATCCCATAGGAGTCTCACTTCCTTTGATAAGGAAGTGATGATTAGAACTTTAGGTTGAAACCTATGCATGATAACTTCTAGGAGTTCCCTATTTCAAACTTCAACTATAGGATGAATCCTTGGCATGACAACAGTAGGACTTTATAGTCTCCCTTTAGTTGAGCCTGCTCTCTTCTCATCTCAAAACAGATTAAGATACAGTAATCATGACTGACTTCTTTTGTACATTACGAGCCTTAAGCTATCTGAGAAAGGATTGTTAGAGAGTTTCTTTTCAACAGTCTGGATGTTTAGTATGGCAACCTTTGGGTGACATGCGACGCATGCACTCTCAGGTCATAGTCTTTAGTGCGATTGAAATTACTAACACACACTACGCCAGAAATGACATTTAGCAGCGCATACAAAGACAGCGCTTTTAGAAAAAGCTATGCTAAAGAGGAATAAAAAAAAGAAAAAAATTGATAACCAAAGACAGCACTTTCTCAGAAAGCGCTGCTAAAAGGGGGGTCTAAGACAGCCCAAAGACAACGCTTTTTAAAAAGCGCTGCTAAAGGGGGGGTCCTAAGGAAGCGCTTCCAAAAAGCGCTGCCAAATGGGGGGTCTAAGACAGCCCAAAGACAGCGCTTTTTAAAAAGCGCTGCTAAAGGGGGGGGTCCTAAGGCAGGCTTCCAAAAAGCGCTGCTGTAGGTATGGTCTACGAGAGCGCTTTTGCCATAAAGCGCTGCTATATGGGTTACATTAGAAGGCCTTTGAGAGCGCTTTTTAAAGCGCTGCTAAAGCTATTAAAAAGCGCTACTATAGGTTTATTAGAATTAATTTAAAATACCCACCAGAATTTTTATGAGAAACAGAACAGTCATATTACGTTGCTTTCTTTCTTTCTCTCTGGCGAACAAAGAGTGTTGCCCTATAAACCACCGTTGCCATCCAACCGTCGCCGTCCGTCCAACCGTCGCCGTCGCCCTCGTCTATTGCATTTGCAGCCGTTCACCGTCCCTCTGCTCGTCTGCATTGCATTTCTGCCATTGTTACGGTATTTGAAGTTTTACTCTGGTTTTCTTTTTTACGTATATTTTCACCATTGTTGCCGTAATCTTTAAGACAAACTGAATATGTTTTTATTATTTGAATCAATCAAGTTAAGTCATTTTCTGTCATCTTGTTGTATGGATATCTACATGTTAAGTCTCTCTGTTGCATGTTATATATTTTGTATTTTAATCTACATGTTAAGTTTCTCTGTCATTGTTACGGATATTTTGTATGTTTTAGATTGACAAACAAGAGTTTGGATTGAAACTAATGAATTGCCCTGGGAACTGTTTGTTGTTTTTATATATTTTGATTCAATGTACTGATAAATTCAGAACAAGAGTACAATTAGAAACAAGGTGAATAGAACCAATACACTACGATAGTGAGAGATGAATAGAATCAAAAAAGTGAAGATAGTGTGTAAAAGTTGTACAAATGGAGAATGAAAATTAGTGGTGAGTTTATATGATGATGAATGTTAGTGTTGTTAAGTGATGGCTAGGTGGTAGATAGTTTTGCAAGGTGAATAAAGAATGGAAGAGATTGATAAAAGTTGTACAAATGGAGAATGAATAGAATAAAAAAAGGAAGGGAAAAGTGAGAGAAAATGAATAGTTAATTAATTAAAAAATATTAATGTAACTTGATAGAGCATATTTTTTTTCAATATAGTTTGGAAATTCCTATTTTTTAAGAGAGTAGCCAACATGAATATGGTTTTATATGATATGGTTTTATATGTTATTATGGTTTTATATGTTGATATGTTAGTATGGATTTCTCAATGATTATATGATATATTATTATGGCTTTATATGTTTAGTTAGGATTTCTCAATATTTAGTAAGGGTGTCATTTTGGTTTAAGGATTATCTAGTATTTTTAATATGATTTGTTTTGGTGGATTATCTAGTATTTTTGTCTTGGTTAATTATTAATATGATTTTAATAAAATTTATATTTTGTCTGTTATAGGGGTTACCTGTGAAGAGCAAAGCTGTGATCGTTTCCAAGCATCCTATTGCGTAGCATTCTTAGAAGTTAGTGATTTCCTTACAGGTATTCTCTGTTTTGTTTAACTTTTATAGTTTAGTGTAGATTACTCAATTAGTATGGATAAAAAATGGATGTCTGGTAATCGATTGTCAAAAGAGTACGAGAATGGGGTATCGAAGTTCGTTAAGTTTGCTGTTGAACACGCCAAAGACCCCAGTAGGATCACATGTCCTTGCTTAGGATGCTGTTATGGGCGTCGAGTTGACGCCGTTCAGTTGGAATCTCATTTAATGAGACATGGAATTGATCGAAGTTACACATGTTGGACATTACATGGTGAGATAAGTAACGAGAATGTTGAACCCCGAAATAATACGACATATGCTTCAAAGGACAATGGCAGAGATACATATGATTGTGATCGAGTCGAAGAGATTGCAGAAGCACTTGAAGAAGATCTTCAAGATTGTCCCAAGATGTTTGAGAGGTTGGTAAGCGATGCAGAGAAACCGTTGTATAAAGGTTGCACTACTTTCACAAGATTGTCTGCGGTATTAAAGTTGTACAATTTAAAGGCGGGTAATGGATGGTTGGATAAAAGTTTCACAGAGTTGTTAGCCCTACTTCAAGAGATGCTTCCAGAGGATAATGTTCTTCCCAATCGAACCTATGAAGCTAAAAAAATGTTATGCTCTATTGGCATGAGCTATGATAAGATACATGCTTGTCCAAATGATTGCATTTTGTTTCGAAATGAATATGCATCATTAAAAGAGTGTCCTAAATGCGGTGTATCTTGGTATAAGAAAAAGTTGTCACCAGCAAAAGTATTATGGCATTTTCCTATAATTCCGAGATTCAGACGCATGTTTCGTAGTGAAACAGATGCAAAACACCTGACTTGGCATGCAGATGATAGAATTGTAGATGGGAAGTATCGACATCCGGCAGATTCACCACAGTGGATGAAAATTGATAATGATTATCCTGATTTTGGAGAAGAAGATAGAAACCTTCGCTTGGCATTATCGACTGATGGAATGAATCCGCATGGTCTGCAGAGCATCTCACATTCCACCTGGCCTGTAATTATTATGATTTATAACCTACCTCCATGGCTATGTATGAAGCGTAAGTACATGATGTTATCTATGTTAATTTCTGGCCCTAAACAACCAGGGAATGACATAGACGTATACATGGCACCTCTAATCGAAGACTTAAAGAGTTTGTGGGAGAACGGTGTGGAGGTTTATGATGGATATAGGAAAGAAAGTTTCATACATCAGGTACTCCGATCCATTTTTATTAAATAATTGAACATTTTAAAATTTGCTCGTTTAACTTAATATTCTAATGTTGATTATGTTTTTTTAGGTTCTTGTATGACAACTTATTGGTCCCGAATGAATTGACTTCAGTATTCGCATTCTTATCTGCTAGCTGTGTCAACTCACGTATAATAGACCAGTCAGCGGATACAGTCAAAGAGTACACAGTGCAGAGATTTATGCACGCGACTACGGAGAAGTTGTTCTTGTTGCCATATAACACTGGCCATGGGTTAGATTTTATTCTAAATTCATTTATTATAATTGTTTGATTTTCCCTTTCTATATATATATAACATTTCCGTCTAAACTGTTGTCTTATTTTATAGTGGACATTGGTTGTTGATCGCAATTAATCCGACGAAAGAAATAGTGTATTATATAGATTCATTGGATGGCGATACAACAAAATATGAAAATCTGAGGAACATTGTTGATACGTAAGTGATGACATATACTGTTGTCTTTAATTATATATCTTTATTTATTATGTGACATTGTTCTAAATATGCGTTTATATTATGTTAGAGTTATACAAATATTCAGAGCACAAAGAGATGCAACGGTGCCAAAAAGGAAGGCTAACAACATCAAATGGATCAGAGTAGAGGTATATTCTCGCATGTTTCTACTTGATAAAACTATTTCAACTATATATCCGGATAAATGTTCGTTTGTTTTTTCCATTTACAGTGTCCTCGGTAGCGCAATGGTATTGACTGTGGATATTTTGTATTGCGCTTTATGAGGGAAATTATTCTTTCTAGTCAACTTGAGATTCCAGTCCTGGTATGGATCAATTCATTATATATGTTATATGATTCATTTTGATAATTATCCGATACTTCATCTGAGTAATTAGTTTTAAACTTAAATCTTATTCGATCTGTTATATTATGTAGTACTATGATGAATTCAAGTGCGCTACTTACACGAAAGCAAAATTGGAAGAAATTAAAGAGGAATGGTGTCAATTTATTCTTGGGTTGAGAATTGTATAGAGTTATCGGATTGGAAGACTTGTAATTATATGTGAATTGAATGTATTTGTGTTGTTGTAATTCTGAGGATTGAATTTTGTTGTAACATATTTAAACAGGTTTATGTGTATATTAAAATGTTTATGAACAAAGGCATGAGTTACATCCAAAGTTTTGAATTGTACATATAAGGCCAAAGATTGAATCGTATATTTAAGGCCAAAGTTTGAATTTTATTTATAAGGCCAAAGTGCTGAAATAAAGGCCTTAATTATAAGCAGGTTTGTGTAATATAAGCAGGTTGTTCGTAAAATATACAAAAAAGGGTGAATATTTTATAAAAAAAAAATTTTAAAATCTAGGACATTAGACAGCGCTTTTACATAAAAGCGCTGCTAAAGGTCACAAATATTACGCTACAAAAGCGCTGCTATTGGCTTGGAAGGGGGGGGTCTAAGGCAGCGCTTGTAAAAAGCGCTGCTAAAGGGTGGGCTATGGCAGCACTTTTGCAAAAGCGCTGCTAAATGGGGGGGTCTAAGACAACGCTTTTTTAAAGCGCTGCTAAAGGGGGGGTGGTTGGGGGAATTATGCAGTGCTTACAAAAGCGCTGCTAAAGGGCTAAAAAAGCGCTGCTAAAGGTGCTGCTGAAGGGAGCTTTTAGCAGCGCTTTTTCATTGAAAAAAAGCGCTGCCTTTACCTTTAACAGCGCCACTTTTTGCAGCGCTTTAAAGTGCTGCTAAAGGCCAAAAAAAGCACTGCTAAAGGTCTTTTTTGGCATAGTGACAATAAAAAACACTTCTTCCGTAAAAGACAGAAAACAAACTTCAAACCTTTTTGCCCCGTGGGCCCGTAATTCAAAGGAAGCTTTTCTGAAGAAAAGAGTGTCGTTAAACTTCAGCGCCACCGCAAACAGGCTTTGTCCCTAACTGCTGGAACTGCTGTTTAACCCTACTCGATAAAACAGATGAATATGAATCCCCGTAATCCGTATTATCCCAAACTACGTAAGCTTTGATCTCTCATACCTGTTGAGAGTACGTAGGCACAATACTGACGTATTGGCGAGCCACCTTTCCCTGTAACCCGTCGTAGGTCGAACTACGTTGACTCTGATTTCTCATTCTCTGATGAGAATACGTAGGCATAAAGCGCGACGCTTTGCCGAGTCATTTTCTTTTCTTTTTAGACCGGCCTTGATAGGTAGATAGATAAACCAACTCGTCCAGTAAACATAACAAGCGTGGATCCCGTCGAGTACGACGGACGTGAGGGGTGTTAATACCTTCCCCTTGCGTAACCGACTCCCGAACCCAGACAACGGTTGCGACGACCTTGTCTTATACCTTTTTCGTCAGGTTTTTCCAATCGTTTCCTTTCCCGTTCTGAGGGATAAATAACGAAAGGTGGCGACTCTTCTATTTTGCCGGCACCTTATTTTCGCGGAAGCGACAACTGGCAACTCTGCTGGGGACTTGATAGTTTCCTGGGATCCAACGTCCCGAATGCGAGTCAGTTTGGGGATCCAACATCCCCTGCGAGAGTCAATCCTAGCGCTTGTATGATTAGTTGTTGGGTTGTGTTTATTTATCGCATTTTATTTCCCGCACTTTATTTTCAGTATGATATGATTATCTGTGCTGTTGTGGGAGGGGCATTCTGATGAGTGAGAAGCCAGACCCAGGCTTGAGTGAACATAGCATTAGTTGTGGAAATTAGTGGGCGCGTGCTTGCTTGGCAGGCATTAGTGTCTCATGAAATCCACGCTCAGACGAGGTTCTCCCGGTTGACTTCTTTTTCAACCCTTTGGGTTGAGGGGGTTGTTGGTTTGGAGGATTGTCGACTCTGGGGACCGATCATTTGGGATTCAACCGAGTGAGGCCGCTTAATGAGCTGGTGATGCCCCACCTTCTGGGTATCGTATCACCCCTCTTGAATGTCTGTGACGCTGATGACCGCATAGGATGTCGAACTTGTGTCAGTTTAGGTCCATACTAGTGAGCAGGGTTGGGTTTGTTGCAGGAAACTCTAACCTTCAGACTACCTGGTTTTCTTGATAGTGAATCAGTTTGTTGGGATCAGAGGATCTCATCAGCAGATGTATATTTGTTCTTGACAAAGCAGAGTTACGATCCTGTATCAGAGGACCTTATATCCAGAGATGTGTATTTGTTCTTGATAGAGCAGGTTTGTGATTTGGATCTGAGGATCTCATCTGCAGATGTATGTTTGTTCTTGACAGAGCAGATTTATGGTCTTGTATCAGAAGTCCTTATTATCAAATGTTTGTTCTTGATAGAGCAGATTTATGGTCCTGTATCAGAGGTCCTTATTATCAGATGTTTGTTCTTGACAGAGCAGAGTTTTGGTCCTGTATCAGAGGCCCTGTATCAGATGTTTGTTCTTGACAGAGCAGATTTATGGTCCTATGTGTGTTTGTTCTTGACAGAGCAGATTTGTGGTCCGATACCAGGGTTTTCTTATTATCAGATATAGTGGTTGTTCTTGATAGAGCAGCATCATGGTTTTGTTGATACAGAATCTCAACAGCACAGTCGCCTTGATCTCCTGCTGCATGATTGCATTTTACATTGCCTTGCATACCCATTTGCATTTCATTAACGTGTGTCTGTGTTGCAGGTACCGTTTCCCCCGATTCAGGATTTCCGGCCTTCTGTTGCATTGTTATGGGTTCTTTGAGGAAGACCGTGGCTTACAAGCTCCCTGCCCCTGATGTGGTTCAGTTGACTAGTTTAATTGCTTTAGCAGATGATTCTGTGAGAGATGAGTTCAGAAAGTCTTACGGTAGATTGCTCAGTTTGGTTCGTAAACCTTCTGTGTTTGAGTTGAATGGGTTGCACGCCTTGTTTCAGTTCTATGATCCTCCGTTGAGATGCTTTACTTTCCAGGACTTTGTTCTCGCACCCACGCTAGAGGAATATGCTAATTTGTTAGGTGTGACTATCAAGAGGCAGATGCCTTTTGTTCATATGGATGCTAAGTCTGATCTGGCTAGTCTAGCTCCTTCACTTCATCTGGATGCCTCCGAGTTGGTGTTGTCTAATTGGAACAAGGTTCCCAATTTCTCCTTGCAGTTCTTAGTGGCAAAGGCTCAGGAGAGCGCCAAAGACGGATGTTGGGTCGTGTTCAACGCCATTCTCGCTCTGTGCATATACGACATCATTTTGTTCCCCAATATGCCTGACTTTGTAGACTTCGACGCCTTTCGCATCTTTGCATCAGGGAATCCAGTCCCTACTTTGATAGGAGATGTCTACCATTCCATTCACTACAAAAACGAGAACAGAAGGGGCAAGAATGTCTCATGATGTGTACCCCTGCTTTATAGATGGCTTGATAGTCATCTACCTAAGAGGGGTCCCTTTGCTTCGTCTGCAGCCACAGCTAAGTGGTCCGAGCGTTTGATGAGTCTATCTGCAGAGGATATTGACTGGTTTAACAGAGCTAGGTTGGGCACTGAGATTATCTTCAGCTGCAGCGGGTTTCCGAACGTGCCTTTGATAGGCAGGAAGGGCTGTATAAACTATAATCCGTCTTTGTTGGTCCGGCAGTTTGCTTATGCTTTGAGAGCTCCGCCGAAGGATGAAGAGGTACAGGAATCTCTGTACCTCACTGGTCTTCTAGAAGGGGAAATGTTATCTAAGCTTCAGCGCACTTGGAATGGTATCAGTAAGCGGGGAAAACCATTGCTGGGGAAAAGCAATAGTCAAGCCTACGCTCCGTACGGGACGTGGATCAGAGCCAGAGCAGATGTTATAGGCATGCCGTTTCCTCCTGCCAAGCCAGAAAGCCCTCCAGTGATTGAAGAGCCTGCCATCGTGCCTATTCAGCAGCATAATCAGGTGTTAGCTGAGCGAGATGAATTGAAGAGGGCAAATGAAGAACTGGAGAAGGAACTGGTTCAACTCAGGAGCGAGAGAAACGAAGCCGTCCATTTCTTCAAAAGGCAGACAGAGCTGGTGAACCAGTTGGGGACAAATTTGACTAAGCAGATAGCTGAGCGCGAACGCATGGGCCGAGATTTCAAAGCTGTCAACGATGTGCTGGCCACGAAGAAGCAGCACTTGGATGAAGCGAATCGGAGGATATCCAAGTTTAACCAGCATTGGAAGGCCTCCCTAGCCAACAGGAAAGAGCAGGAGGATAAGCTGATGCAACAGATCTCCAAGCTGAAAGCACAGGTGAAGGCTAGTGAGAAAGGGTTTGATAAAGAAACCGCTCGCAGATATGCCGCTGAAGACCAACTCAACAAAGCTCTTGCTAACCTGAAGGAGCGCAAACTGATGTTTGAATTCAAGAAGCAGAAGTTAGAAGATTGTTTCGGCGAAGGAGCATGGGAAGATTCGGTCGAAGGTCTTCAATACACCATTATGCAGAGGGAGTTACTCGTCGAAGGGTTACTCACTCGGCCTGGTCATCCAGAAACGGGGAATTTGTTAGAAGAGTTTCACGCTCGTGGCCGTGCTTGACTATTTGTATTCCTTTTGTTTGATCATCGTTGTATGTTGACCATCACCAGGCTTGTTGGCTGAGGTCATGCTATTGATTCATTTTGTACTCACTGACATTGTGTACTGCCTTGATGGGCTTTCTTCATATATATGAGATGTTATTTCCACGATTGGGCTCGGACTTCTTATTATCAGCACTGGCACTCAGGCACTAGGATCGGGGGAAATCTCCCTAACACACAGACACACGTTTGCATTTGCATGAAGCATTTGCATGACGAGCACTTTGTTGTTTTTCCTAACCCTTTTAGATTTTCAGGTTGTTTCAGATTGTTCCAGGATTGATCAGAGACCTATCCACCGCTATCCAACCAGAGCAAATCAAACTAGAATCATGGAGCAAGTGCAAACTGATGTTCAAGAACTCCGCGAAAGAATGGATCGCTTCATCGAGCTCATGTAAGCGGTCACCAATGGCCAGGATCAGCTCAGGACCTTGGTTCAGCCTCTGATTTCAAGGGTCGATAGCAATGGCGTACTCCATGGTGGGACTGTGCCTACCCCTCCACCGGTTGAAACTCCTCAGAATGGCGTCCCCGTGACCGGGGGGAATGGCAGTGCCAACGGCAATGTGATAGCTAACATGGGACTCAACAGCAATACGACGGGCGTCGATAATGGGAATTTTGAAGCTAATGTCAATGTTGGGCTGGGCAACGGCAACGCAGGTGTTGGAAATCTGTTCGGGCCTCAGCCGTGGTTAGAAGACCGTCAAGACGATGTGTTCTCTCAGAGAGGTGCTGAAGGTGAGCTGACTGCTGAAGCACGTCTAAGGTTCAAGGCACTCGAGGACAAGATGAGAAATATCGAGAACCAGAACACCCTGGGCGTTGATATGTCCAAGTTGGGACTGATTGCTGATTTCAAGGTGTCTCCCAAGTTCAAGGTACCTGACTTTGAAAAGTACAAGGGCACCACTTGCCCTCGCGTCCACCTGAGATCATATTACAGAAAAATGTCAGCTCATTCTGATGACGAGAAGTTGCTGATGCACTTCTTTCAGAACAGTCTGTCTGGGCCCTCCCTCGAATGGTACATGAGTCTAGAACCTACCAGTGTGCGCACGTGGAAGGACCTTGCTGAAGCATTCGTGCACCACTACCAATACAACAGTGACTTGGCCCCGAACCGAGTCCAACTGCAGAATCTGTCGCAAAGGAACAACGAAGGGTTCAAGGAATACGCCCAGCGGTGGCGTGAATTGGCAGCCAGGGTTCAGCTGCCGATGGTTGAACGTGAGCTTGTGCAGATGTTCGTGGCCACCTTCCCAGGAGTTTACTATGAGAAATTGGTCAGCGGCATGTCTGGAACCTTCTCAAATCTCATTATCACGGGTGAGCACATTGAAAATGGGATCAAACTGGGGAAGATTCAAGGTGATTCGTCCTCGGCTAGAGGCAGAAAGAAACCTTATAATGGCAAAAGACGGGAAGGAGAAACGAGCGCCGTGACCAACGCTCGAAGGAAGGGTAAAGGCCCTCACCAACAGGTGTCCAGTATAACTATCCCGGCAGTTCAACAGCCACAGCAGCAGCAGCAGCCGAATCAATAGGGGTACAAAAAGTATCAGAACAGGGCACCTCTGTCGAGCCGTCACCT
The DNA here is from genome assembly GCA_963859935.3 of Lathyrus sativus. Classification (NCBI taxonomy): domain Eukaryota; kingdom Viridiplantae; phylum Streptophyta; class Magnoliopsida; order Fabales; family Fabaceae; genus Lathyrus; species Lathyrus sativus. Next base: position 622,122,966 of record OZ012739.1, on the reverse strand, counting down.
CGAGACACCGCCCATGTCGTACGCGCAACTGTTACAGACTTTGCTTCAGCTACAGTTAATCTAGAAGAGAACCTTGGCTCCCTTGACAGGGGCACCTCCGCCAGGTTATGATGCGAATGCAACTTGTGAGTTTCACTCAGGGGCACCAGGCCACACAATAGAGAATTGCAAAGCCTTCAAGCACAAGGTGCAGAACATGGTAGATGCCAAGATCATCAACTTCTTCGATAATGTGTCAAACGTCACGAAGAACCCTATGCCGAATCGTAGGGGAGGTGGAGTAAACGCCATTATTGAAGACGAGGGTTTGGACTTGTTGACTGACGTCAGAGATCTGAAGACACCACTTAGCTTCGTTAAAGCTAAGCTGATGAAAAGAGGTTTTTTTCCAGGTTGCGGAGAGCTGCGTATGGGTTGTGCGACTAGTCCTGATGGATGTGAACAGTTGATAGAGGGAATTCAAAGTCTGATGACTGAGGGAATCCTACAATTTAGCCGGAGGGCCGAATGCGGATCAGGAGAGGTAATGCTAAAGCAAGGTGATGAGGTTGCCACCATCACCATCCCTCGCCGGACGATAACTATTTCTGCACCAAGGCCGCCCACGATTACCATCACCAAAGCTGGGCCGATACCGTTCGAAAGCACTAACGATGTCCCATGGCATTACGGGGCTGAAGTCTACTGCAACGGACAAAAGTTGGAACTAGAACTGTTTGGGTCGTCCGTGGAGAACCTAACGGGCATCAGCGGAATCACTCGCAGCGGAAGAGTGTTTACACCACCTGAGGCTGTGGCGGACAAAGCAGACAAAGCTGATGCAACTGATAAAGGGAAAAGTAAAGTCGTTAAAGAGATCCCTCGTGGGGTAGAAAAATACTTACTTGTTAAAGACGCCAAGGAATTTATGCGGTTGATTAAAAAGAGTGATTACAAGATCGTGGATCATCTCCATCAGACACCCTCGAAGATTTCCATCCTGAATCTGTTGCTGTGTTCCGAGGCACACCGCAACGCGCTGCTGAAGGTGTTGAACTCTGCATATGTATCGCAGGAAATATCGGTAAACCAGTTAGAGGAGATCGTAGCCCACGTGAATGCTGGAAATGGGTTAGGGTTCACTGACCTAGAGCTAACGCCGAAGGGAAGGAATCACAATAGCGCTTTGCACATCTCGATAGAGTGTAGGGGAACGATTATGTCTCACGTGTTGGTGGACACGGGGTCGTTGCTCAATGTTCTTCTGAAGAAGGCATTAATGAAGTTAGATACTCGTGGAGTGATCTACACACCCAGTGATCTGGTTGTGAAAGCGTTCGATGGAACCAAACGCCATGTTTTCGGGGAGGTGACGTTGCCAATCCAAGTCGGGCCAGAAACATTCGACGCGATCTTTTACATTATGGACATCATGCCTGCCTACAACTGTCTCTTGGGCCGGCCATGGATCTATTCGGCAGGTGCCGTGACCTCCACGTTGCACCAGAAGCTCAAGTATGCTGTCGGAGGTAGCATCGTGTCTGTTTGTGGCGAGGAAGACATAATGGTGAGCCATTTGTCGTCCTTCAAATATGTCGAGATGGAGGGGGAAATCCACGAAACCCTATGCCAAGCGTTCGAAGCTGTTAAAGTCAAGAGCGTGACTCCTGTAGTCACTGAAAGAGCGTTGTCTAAGCCGGATCTACTCCAGGCTGGGGACGAATTTTGGAGATACCTAACAAGCAAGACAAGTTCGGGTTGGGATACTCTCCTGGAGCTGAAGCCTCCTCTTCTAGCAATGCGTCTCGAGGTAAAGGGCTGATCCAGCTTGCCAGTGGCGGGGTGATATTTGAAAGCGTCAACGCAGTGTCTGAAGACAGCGGAGATAGCGACTGTGACTTAGACTCTTGGATCCAGCCAAGCAAGCCAGGTGAGAGCCTCAACAATTGGTCCGTCAAGGATATCATCCAGATGACAAGCGAAGAGTAATGATTTACTTTTTCCAATCATTGTACAACCCTATGTCCTACCCGGGGCATAGTGGTTTTATTGTCAGGGCCTTGTCTGATTATGTACATGCATTTTATCAATAAATCAAAAGGCGTTTTTCTTCGTATTCAAATATTGTGATCTCTGTTATTCCTATTTTATATTTGTTTTGAAAAACAATAAAATGGCAATGGGGTTTGTGCTAACCTGCATATCCTTGTTTTAAGCTTAACCCTTGTTATTGCAGGATCCACATAACAGATGACATCGACTCTGGACCTTCTACGGCTCACTTCGACATTGATTGCCCGATCTATCAAGCCGAAGAAGAGATTGATGAAGACGAAGACCTTCCCGAGGAGTTGGCCCGCTTGTTGAAACAAGAAGAGAAAGTTATTCTGCCTCATGAAGAGGAGATCGAGATTGTGAATTTGGGTTCTGAAGAACTTGTCAGGAACGTCAGGATAGGGGCTGCGTTGCAGAGTGATGTCAAGCAGAGATTGGTCGAGATGCTAAGAGAGTATAGTGACGTCTTTGCTTGGTCATACGAAGATATGCCCGGACTTGATACTGAAATCGTGGTCCACCACTTGTCGCTGCGAGAAGATTGTCCTCCCGTTAAGCAGAAGCTTAGGAGGACGCGACCAGATATGGCCGTTAAGATCAAAGAAGAAGTGCAAAAGCAGCTTGATGCTGGCTTCTTAGCGGTCACTACTTACCCTCCGTGGGTCGCCAACATAGTGCCTGTACCGAAGAAGGACGGTAAGGTGCGAATATGCGTCGATTATCGGGATTTGAATAGGGCGAGCCCTAAAGACGATTTCCCGCTGCCTCATATTGATGTGTTGGTCGACAATACAGCTCAGTTCTCCGTGTTTTCGTTCATGGATGGCTTCTCCGGTTACAACCAGATCAAGATGGCGTCGGAGGACTTGGAGAAAACTACGTTTATCACTCCCTGGGGAACATTTTTCTACAAGGTAATGCCTTTCGGTCTGAAGAACGCAGGGGCCACTTACCAACGAGAAATGGTTTCTTTGTTTCATGATATGATTCATCATGAGATTGAAGTCTATGTTAATGACATGATTGCGAAGTCCCAAACGGAGGAGGGACATCTGGTCAATTTGCTGAAGCTTTTTGAGAGGCTTACGAAGTTCAGGTTGAGGCTGAATCCTAACAAGTGTACTTTCGGAGTACGGTCTGGAAAACTACTGGGGTTTATCGTGAGCGAAAGAGGCATTGAGGTCGATCCTGCGAAGATAAAAGCGATACAAGAGATGCCAGCGCCAAAAACAGAAAAAGAAGTTTGTGGTTTCCTGGGCAGAATAAACTACATTGCAAGGTTTATTTCTCAGCTCACGGCCACATGTGAACCGATGTTCAAACTACTAAAGAAAGATCAGACGATTATCTGGAACGAGGATTGCCAGAAGGCATTTGATAAGATAAAACAGTATCTGCAGGAACCTCCGATCTTGATACCCCCAGTGGCTGGACGGCCCTTAATCATGTACTTCACAGTTCTTGAGAATAGTATGGGGTGTGTTCTCGGTCAGCATGACGAGACGGGCAGAAAGGAGCATGCCATTTATTACTTGAGTAAAAAATTCACAGATTGTGAATTTCGTTACTCGATGTTGGAGAAGACGTGTTGTGCACTAGCCTGGGCTGCCAAACGTTTACGATAGTACATGCTCAATCATACAACCATGCTAATTTCGAAGATGGATCTGATCAAGTACGTCTTCGAGAAGCAAGCACTTTCGGGCAGGATTGCCAGATGGCAAATGGTGTTGACGGAATATGACATTCAATATGTTTCCCAGAAGGCCATCAAGGGAAGCGTATTGTCTGAATACCTTGCCGAACAACCGATCGAAGATTATCAGCCGATGAAATTTGAATTCCCTGATGAGGATATCATGTTTCTCAAAGCGAAGGATTGCGATGAACCGTTGCCCGACGAGGGGCCGGACAGGAAATCCCAATGGAAATTGATATTTGACGGGGCGGTTAATTCTTACGAAAGTGGCATTAGGGCGATCATCACGACTCCCCACGGATCCCACATCCCGTTCACTGCGAGACTGACGTTTCCGGTCACCAATAATGAAGCGGAGTACGAAGCATGCATCATGGGTCTAGAAGAGGCAATTGATTTGAGAATCAAGAACCTAGATGTATATGGTGACTCGGCGCTTGTGATCAACCAGATTAGAGGGGAGTGGGAGACTCGTCAATTGAATTTGGTGCCGTATATGAACTATGCCAGAAGGCTGCTGCCGTTCTTTGATCGAGTGGAACTCCATCATGTGCCCAGGGCCGAGAATCAGATGGCTGATGCCTTAGCCACGTTGGCTTCAATGTATAAAGTCAATTTTTGGAATGAAGCTCCAAGAATTATCCTTTCTCGTCTTGATAGACCTGCATTCGTCTTTGCGATCGAGGAAGCCGCCGACGGCAAGCCATGGTTCCATGATATCCAGACTTTCCTTATAACTAAGGAGTATCCTGCGGGAGCGTCAACCCAGGATAAGAAGACTCTGAGGAGGATGTCTGGAAATTTTTATCTCAATCCTGATGGAGTTTTGTATAAAAGAAACCATGATCTCGTGCTACTCAGATGTGTAGATGAGAAAGAAGCGAGCATGCTCATGGAAGAAGTCCATGAAGGCACATTTGGTACGCATGCCGGCGGGCACGCTATGACGAGAAAGATCCTGAGAGCAGGATACTACTGGCTGACGATGGAATCGGATTGCTTTAAGTTCGCAAAGAGATGTCATAAATGCCAGATTTATGCTGATAAAGTTCATGTGCCGCCGTGCTCGTTAAATGTCATGTCCTCCCCGTGGCCGTTCTCCATGTGGGGCATCGACATGATAGGCAAGATCGAGCCCACTGCATCTAACGGTCATCGCTTCATTCTAGTAGCTATCGACTACTTCACCAAGTGGGTGTAGGCAGCCCCATATGCCAATGTGACCAAGCAGGTGGTGGCAAAATTCATAAAGAGGGACATCATCTGTCGTTACGGAATTCCCGAATGGACCATTACTGATAATGGTTCGAATCTGAATAACAAGATGATGGAGGAGCTGTGCCAGAGTTTCAAGATTGAACACCACAACTCATCTCCTTACCGGCCGAAGATGAACGGCGCCGTTGAAGCGGCCAATAAGAACATCAAGAAGATTGTTCAGAAGATGGTTGTGACCTATAAAGGTTGGCACGAGATGCTGCCATTTGCACTGCACGGTTATCGTACAACGGTACGTACGTCAACCGGGGAAACTCCTTTCTCCTTGGTGTACGGTATGGAAGTCGTCCTACCGTTAGAAGTGGAGATCCCTTCTTTACGAGTTTTGGTTGATGTGAAGCTCGACGAGGCAGAATGGATTAAGAACCGACTAAACCCTAGAAGCTTTCAGACGACCTTCGGTTTCGATGCCTATTTTTATTTAATAGATGCCTAACGGTGATGTCAGATGTTCTTCTCAATTACGTATTGAACCCACCTTCGGGTTCGATGCATGTGGTGTTACACATATGCCTGATGGTGATATCAGATGATCTTTCCGACTTAGTGTCGTTGCCTGCGCATTAGCAGATGTTCCTTCGACTGTGTTTCAAGACTTTCTAATTGGTGATCAGTTAGTTTATTGCCGTTGCAACTACCAGATTCAATTATTTCCAGAGAATCTTGCGGTTGGCAAATTTCCGGGTTCTTTTGGTATTCAACCGTCTTTTACCTTGATTGTTTGAAAGTCGTTCGCTTTTCACCCAGTCAGGTTCAAGTCGTTTGAATAGGGGCAACTATTGTACCCCAAAATTTGCTCAACCTTTTACTTTACTTGGCTTATGTTTCATTTCATTCTTTAGCATTTGCATTTTCATAGAATTGTCCTTTTGCAGGGAATCAAGAGAGGTGTGCACCTTAACAGAAGGTTGTCAAGGGTTTCAAGCTCAAGCAAGAGTGTTCATTCAAATCATCAGGGGTTCACAAGTTCATGGTTATGGATAAAAGATGTTTGAGAAGCTCATGAAGTACTTTTGAAGTCATAGAGGAGTTCATCCATACATTTTATTTCATCTGTAAAGAGCCACAGTCAAAGGTGGTGTACCTAGGGTTTCATCTGGTTGGTTCTAAGTCCACTATGGATTTGAAGGAGTTTGAGATTTAGTTCAAAGTCATTGGAGTCATGGGAAGTCATGTTGAGACATCTATAATATCATATCAAGTTCAAATCAAGAAGAATCAAGAGTTTGAGAAGTTACTAAATTAGGGTTTCTAAGGATGTCATTGTAAAATCCCCTATTTAGTGCCCAACTTCAAGGACATTTTACCTCAGGATACAAGTTCAATCTCATTTTGATGCAAACATGAGACTTGTAGGGATTGTTCTAAGCTTTCTTTTGAGTACTAGAAATCATCCATTGGGTGTGTGGAACTCAAATTATGATGCCATCAAGTTAGGGGTTCTCAGATGAACATATTTTTAGTCAACAAAAGTCAACTCACTTTCCAAGCACTTTTGACCTAGAATCAAGTTTCTCCTCAACTTGAGGTGAACATGAAAGTTTTTCCTCATGATCTTAGATTTCCAAAAAGTCCTAGAAGTCCTTGATATCATCTATGGAACTCAAGGTATAAAGCTTGCAAGGCAGGGGTATTTTGGGAAACTTTGATTATAGGTCATTTGAAATAAGGGTCATTCTTATGCCTTTAAGTACTTCAAATGAAACTTCAACCAACATGAAAGTTGTCCTAAATGACCTCAATTTCATCATAAAACTCAAGATTGGTGTGAATTATGCATGGTTATGGACATTGGTGAAGAAATTTCAAGTGAAAATGAGCTTTAAAAGGTGAATTCAATTGAACAAGTTATAGGTCTTTTTATGCCATGTTTTGATTCAAAATGATTCACAATTCTCCAACAAGCAAAATGCACAATTTTACTTTGGTCCATAATGTGCAAAACACGTGAAAATGAGAGTTAATTCACAAAGAAGATTCACATCCAAACTCCATAATTGGATCACCAATCAAACCCATTCCAATCCTAATGTTTAATTCAAATTGTCAGCTGCAAGTCCATGCTAATTTCATGAGTGTATGGAACAGATTTCACGTGTGCATGAGAAGGTATTTCCAATTTGGGAATTTTCAAATTACACCACAACAAGGCTTCATGGGCCTTCCTTTCTCATCCATATCCAACATATATAAGTTCCAAATTCATTTGGAGCTCTCAGAGGTGGATCTGCACCTTTTGAATCAAGCAAGTGAGCTGTAGAAGCACCAACGGAGTGTCCGCGTTAGGAAATCTTCATTTCAACTTTCCTCTCATGTTAGGCATTGTTTTAAGTTCATGTTGGCTGCATCTGAAGCCCTACCTCGTGTAGGAAAAGTTTGAATGCTTGATTGTGATGTTTGGTGAAATTTTCAGATGTACACTCCAAACTCCAACCGTTTGATTCTCATTATTTACTCATGTTTAAAACAATTGAACCATGGATTTGGAGTGTACATGAGTAGAGCTTTAATTTGGTATAAAATTTGTCACGTTTGGATGAGATTTTCAAATCTAGTCTCCGGCCACCTCGCCGGAGAAGACGACCGAAGCTAGGGCTCCGACGTCTGGTTCAAAATTCAGATGAGCTGATGTGTCCATGTTTGACATGTTGACTTAAGGTGATGAACGAATTAGATTGCTTTGACCTTTCTTGCGTGTGTTTTTGACTGCCACCTTAATTATTGAAACAATGCGTTTTGACGTTGAGCTGAGTTTTTTTTGGCTTGAGCCTTAATTGCTTTTCACACACCCTCTTTTGTGAGCCCATTGGATTATAGCGTGGATTGTTGCTATTCACACTATTTCAGTTTTTTGTTTTATTTTTATTTCATTTCTTTTTTGTTTTAATTTTGATTCATATTAAAAATACTTCCAATCATGATAAAATTCAACCAAAAATATTTTCTGACACTTTAGTGTGTTATTTAATTTTTGATAATTTTTAATTTCATTTTCCATTTATTTTTCAATTAAAATTGAATTTAATGATTGGAAGGGTTTTTAATTGGTTCTTCTTTGTTCTTGTTTGACTTTCTTGACCAATTGAAACCTCCAATGAATGAGACTTCTTCCTCATGTTGATGATGAGTTGAGGTGTCTTAGAGAATGGTTTTGGTCAATGTTTAGCTTCTTTTTGGTTGACTTTCATGAGCTTCTTTTTGACCCTCGACAACCCTCCTTCAAAATTGAGCACCCTAGTGGATCAATTCCTTTGGTGATGCTTTGAGTGGACTTTGGTTGTGTTGTTTTGGCCTCTAGTTGCCAACATCTTTGAGAGCTTTATGCCTTTTATTTGGATTTGTTTGAATCATTTTCATTTTTTTGGTGTACCTTGCAAGTCAAGCTACCCCTAAGGATGATTCACACATACTACTTGACCTAGTTTTGATGGGAAATGACCCTTGTGGATCCCATATGCTTCCAACTCCTCTTGATTCACATTCCTAACATTTTGAAGTGGTTGGTTGCAAATTTATAGGTCTTACATTTTCTTTGTTCATGTTACAAGTTGCATTTGTTTAACGCTTTCCATTTGATGATGAATGTTGAAAGTGTTTAGAACTTAGGTTCTTTACCATGCCCTTTTGTGCAGCTTGTCTTGCTTCCTTTCCTTATTTCATTTGCCTATCCTTTTCTCTTGTTCTCACTTCTGTACTAGGAATTTGGGGACTCATCCAAGTTGACTTGGTGCTTTGATTTGCACTTTGAGTTTGACTTGGATGAGAGGCCACTTTGAGAATTTCTTTTGGTGTTTTCTTTTACATGATCATGGTGATGTTTATGGTTGAGTTCCTTCTTTGCATTTCTTGCTACCCAAGCCTTATTTCCCATACTCATATTGATCATGTCTTCTTCTCTTTCCTTTTTGGTTTGCCACTTTGATTAGTGATTGATGTTCAAATGGTTGTATGAATTATATTTCTCCCATTTCATCTCACTTTTGGCTTGAACTTGTTTAAGTTCTTTGGTTTGCTTTTCCTTTTGTTTTGCATCTTTGTGATTGCATTTAAGAGGTTGAGATGTGCCTATAGTGGCTATTTCCCCACACTTTGTTCCTCCCTCTTTCTTCATCTTTGTGTTGCATTGCATGTTTGCATCTTTTCTTCTTTCACTTTCTCTCTTCTTCTTCTTTTGTCTTCCTTTGCCATGTTCCCTTAGGACTTCTAATCTTTCTTGTTCAAGATAGATTATGATAGACATTAGGTTCAATCCAAGGATGATAACATTAGGGTAGTCTTCCCTTTTCATCTCAATCATAGGTGTACATTGCATGACAACATTAGGTTGAGTTTAGTCTCCCTTTTAGAGTGTGTCTTCTCTTCTCATCTCAAAACTTCTTCAAGACACTTAATAATGGATAATGAGTGTTGTATGATATAAGCCTTAAGCATTTGGGAAATGATGATTGGGGGGCCTCCTCTTAATTGTTTAGAGTGTTTAGCGTATGTCCTTTGGGCGATATGTGATGCATTCGCTCCTAGGTCATAGTCTTTAGTGCAACATGAATTACAAGCACAATTCAATTCACTTATTTTCCATAAAAAACTATAAAAAAAAACATCAAACCTTTTTATCCTTCAGGATTAAATTGAAAATCTTTTTCATAAAAGAGTGTTGTTAACTCTTGGTTCTACCGCAAACAGGTAACGCCTAAGTCTCCAATGGTCGAGGTGCACACACCTAACTGCTAGAACTAAGGTTTAACCCTACTCAGGTAAAACATTTGAACCAATCTGTGGTCGTGTCAGCCCGAACTATGTTTGCTCTGATTTCTCGTACCAGACGAGGATACGTAGGTACAAGATGGTGATGTCTTGGCGAGCAACCTTCCCCACCCTTCACCCGTAGTTTTCTGAACTATGTTGAATCTAACTTTCCCATTGCACGAGGGAGTACGTAGGCATAGAGCGGTGATGCTCTATCGATTCTCTTTTCTTTTCTTTTGTCCCTGTGGCCTGTAGCTTAGATAGTAAACACCCTTTAGATAGACAACATGCATGGATCCCGTCGAGTACGACGGACGTGAGGGGTGCTCATACCTTCCCCTTGCGTAACCGACTCCTAAACCTAAGATTTGGTTGCGATGACCTGTCTTCTCCCCTTTTTGTAGATTTTCTCTGATCGTTTCATTTCCCTTTCTTTGGGATAAATAACGAACGGTGGCAACTCTTCTGTCTTTGCCGACCCTTTTTTCGCAGTAGTGACAGGGGTTGCATCATTTAGATCTCTAAAATTTATGCAAACCCTTAAAGTTTCATTCTATTTAGTAACTGGAGCAATGTTGGAAATCCATTCGACATACCTGATCCTACAGATGAATTTACATCTCATAAGTCTTTCGACCTCCTCTTTAATCTTCGAGAGAACTCCATGTGCAAATCACCTTGGAGTTTTCCTAATAGGCTTCTTTCCAGACTTTATTGGAAACTTCAGTTCGACTAGCTTTCTACTTAAACCAGGCATTTCATTGTAATCTCATATGAAGCAGCCTCTGAACTCCTTCAGCAGTTGGATTACTTCGACTCTGAGTTGTGGATCATGATTGACACTAATGTAGGTTGGCCTTTTCATTTTCCCTTCTCCCGGGTTGATTTCTCCCAGAGGATCTTGCGCCAGCATTTTGATGCTACTTGCTAGCAGATCCTTCTCAAAGCCCAAAGGCTCATCATCGTAGATTGCATCTAGCCTTTGGCTTAGCACTTCAACTTGTTCTTTGTCGGGTGGATCCATCTCGAAGTCCTTCCCAGAACCTTTGAAGTCTTCTTCGCCATCTTTGGCTTCGACAGCCATATATTTTACTTCGACCTCTAAGGCCGTTTTTAATTTGTTTTCATCTATATAAGTGGAAATACTTTCGAGTGCCAATGACTTAGTCATTTTCACTAAATTCACTTCCCTAACCAGTTGGTCGAATTCCTGTTGTTCCGAAGACATAGTCTTCTTCGCCAACAACCTCCATATCCCACTGGGTGGGGTGCAAGTACAAGGAATAAAAGGCTTTATTCGCAGATGTAAAATCAAAACCTGTAGGATTTCATGGTGCAATGTGGGCCAAATTTTTATCAAAATGACGCCCATTTATTTGGTTAACCTCAGCCATGTGATAGCTTTGGTTTACCTCAATATTTTCAACAATTCCATCACTCCTTCAGAGGGATATCCTTTGGCGAAGTGACGAAGGTACCACACCTATTCCATGCATCCACTCCCTTCCAAGGAGTAGGTTGTAGTTTTCCTTGGATGTGATTACCATAAACATCGTTGGCCTAATAATTGTGCCAACAGTTAAGTCCACTTGAATGACTCCCATGGTTGTTCCAACTTTCCCTTCATAATTCGAAAGGACCATGTTATGTAGCTTCGTGTCGAAATCACTTTTGCCAATCTTTCTTAACATATAGTGGGACATAAGATTAACTGCCTCTCCTCCATTCACCAGTATCTTATTGATACCCACGTTCTCTATCTTTCCTTGATGAATAGAGGCTTCAAGTGATTTTTCATGGTCTGATATGGTCTCTCAAAGAACGCATTATGTTCCTCGAGACAACCATTGTTCAAAATGTAATAACATACTGGCCTTTGACATGCCACTTCTTGTTCAACCTCATTCTCAGGGTCTTCCAATTCCATTACTCTGTCATACTCCCTAGGTAGAACAGATACAACATTATAGATAATATTGAGTGACAACTCAGATCCCATGTCAAAATCGTCCGTCATGATTTCATCATCTGCTAACATTTGACCAGACTTTTCTCAGGTATCTTCCTGCTGGTCCGTGAATAACTTTCTTTTGACATATTTCCTCTCGACAGGCTTTTTGTCTTTATTGTTGTCCTTTTTTATCTACACGTTTCTACTAGACTCAACATTCTCTTTTGCCGCTGCTTCTCTCTCAATCTTACGCTTCCTTTGTTGATGTCTCCACTGAGATATCGTCATTGGATTTTTCCCTGAATTCCAGGAGGCACTATCATTTGCCCATCTTTAACTAAAACATCAAAAAAAATTCACACTTGATGACGTCGAAGGTATAGGTCCTTTTAGGGAACCTATCATTTTTCCCTGAATAGACTGGATTCTTTCCGTTTGAAGGCGCTAAAACTTTACATGAATATGGTGGGCCTTGCTTTAATTCAGAAAGATCTATTTCACTCTCTTCGAAAATGGTATCGACCCTAGTTTCTTATATTTGTCGAAATCAGCATATGCTCTTATCAGAGTATGATATTCAATATGTTACTCAAAAGTCCATCAAAGGTAGTGTCTTATCATAACACCTTGCAGAGCATTCCGTGGAAGATTATCAGCCACTCAAGTTAAAGTTCCCTGATGAAGATGTGATGTACATTCAATGTATGAAGCCAGAACCTGGTCCTAAAGAAGGTCCCAAGCCTGGGTCCCACTGGGAAATTATGTTTTATGGAGCGTCAAACAAAAACGGACATGGCATTGGAGCTGTTTTGAAAAATCCAACCGGAGGATATACTGTTGTCACAACCCGACTTTGTTTCTCTTGTACTAACAATATAGCCGAGTATGAAGCCTACATCCTAGGGTTGGAAGCTGCCATTGATCTCCGTATCAAAATCCTGGAAGTGGTCGGTGATTCAGCTTTGGTGATATATCAGTTCAAAGAAGAATGGGAAACCCGAGATGAAAAGTTAATCCCTTACAAAGCTCACATCCTAGAGATGGTTGAGTACTTTGATGAAATTACTTTCAAGCATGTGCCAAGAGCATAAAATCACACCGTTGATGCTTTAGCTATGATGGCATCAATGTGGAAGATCCAGTTTGTTAACGAGCCACATATGATTCGCATTGAGAGAAGAACAGTACCAACATATGTTATGGCAATAGAAGAAGAGTCTGATGAGAAACTTTGGTTCCATGAAATTAAGAATTTTCTTCAAGATCAGGAGTGTCCAGCTGACGCATCCAAAATTGACAAAAGAGCCATACGAAGATTGTCATCTAAGTTCTTCATCAACAATGGCATTCTGTATAAAAGAAACCACGACATGGTTCTACTCCTATGTATCGATGAAAAAGAAGCAAGTCTCATAATGACTGAAGTGAACGAAGGGACGTTTGGTACCCATGCCAATGGCCACGCCATGGCTAAAAAGATTTTAAGAGCTAGCTACTTTTGGATGACTTTAGAGACTGGCTGCATCATCTTTGCTCAAAAGTGCCACAAATGCCAGATCTATGCAGAAATAGTGTGTGTTCCTCTGCATCCTCTCAATGTGATGACATCACCATGGCCATTCACAATGTGGGGCATAAACATGATTGGGGAAATAGAACCCAAAGGCTTCCAACAACCATCGTTTCATCTTCGTTGCAATTGATTACATCACCAAATGGGTAGAAGCAGCATCGTATGCGAATGTAACAAAGCAAGTGGTCGCCCGATTCATCAAGAAAGAAATCATTTGCTGGTACGGCATCCCTGACTAGATTATCACCGATAATAAGTCGAATCTGAACAAAAAAATAATGAAGGAACTTTGTGATGACTTCAAGATCAAGCATCACAATTTGTCTCCCTACAGACCCAAAATGATTGGCGTTGTCGAAGCTGCGAACAAAAATATCAAGAAGATAATACAGAAGATGGTCGTAACCTACAAATATTGGCATTAGATGTTACCATTTGTTTTACATGGGTATAGAACATCAGTGAGAACTTCAAAAGGGGCAACTCCCTTTTCCTTGGTATATGGGATAGACGTCATGCTACCCATCGAGGTTAAAATAACCTCTTTGAAGATCTTAATGGAAGCTGAGTTGGAAGAAGCCGAGTGGATAAAAGAAAGGTTCGATTCATTGAACCTCATTGATGAGAAAAAAATGACGACCATGTGTCATAGCCAGATCTATCAACAAAGGATGTTAAGAGCGTTCGACAAGAAATTTCATCTCAAAGAGTATAGGGAAAGAAGCTTGTGCTCAGAAAAATCCTACCAACACAAAAGGACATGCGTGGGAAATGGATGCCCAACTATAACGACCCTTTCATTGTGAAGATTGTTTTCTCTAGAGGATCTCTAATTCTCGAGACCATGGACGGTGAACAACTTAAGTACCCTATCAACTCAGATGCAGATAGAAAGTACAACGCCTAAATGGAAAACCTAGAAAGGTGATCCAAGCCAGCAACACTTCAACAAGGCAGAAGCTTGAAGAAAAAAAGCCGGCAAACGCAGGGGTAAAGTCTTGTCCAATGTCTTAAAAGAAAAATCAACGTCTGTCATTCTCGTCAGAAGTAACGAAACACATGGACTGCTAGTTAGCAGAACTGGACCTTTGTGGGATTCTGTAACCCTTTTGTTGTCATTTTTCCAAAATGTATTTGTTCCCAAGACTTTACCCTTTGTAAAGTTTTCGTCTATTAATGAAATCAGATTTTTGACCAATCATTGTTATGATCTTCTGTTTTTGTTATGCAATTTCACTTATTTGTTAATAAAGATTCTTTCAAAAAGCAAAGTGTTTTGAAAAACTTCAATTTTGTTTTAAAGAAAACTAATTTGACAAAGCATGTTGAAAAGCTCTAGAGGTAATCTGACAGTGTTACACTACTCCCAGAACCGTAAAAGCTTGTTGTCGCCTCCAACCAAAAAAGATGTGTCCAACAGTAATCGCCGCTCTTAAGCCAGGATTTCTCCTCTGAAGTTTTGCAAGAGTATTTATTACATCGAAAATTTTTTATTCCCTGAAGGAAGCGCCATCCAACTTGAAACATCATACACATTTATTTGCATTTGCTTTGGGTTTCTGTCTGTCTGGCTTTTTCCGTTAAGATCTTTTGGTCGTTACCCCTCTCTTTGATCCATTTGCCACGGTTTCGCTTTGCGGTAATACCAGTGGTTACTGGCATTGTTCAAAACCAATGGTCATTGGTATTTGGGTTTGGTTGTTACCATTTCCCCCGTGCAAGTCCAGTAGTTACTAGCATTGCTTAAAACCGCTTGTCATCGGTAAGGAGGATGGTTTGATACTAACTTCTCCCTAGTTGAAAACTCAGTGGTCACTGACACTTTTAAATCCAATTGTTATTGGCACCTTTTAACTCGGTTGTTACTACTCCTTCCAAGTCTAGTAGTTACTAGCATTGCTTGAAAATCCAATGGTTATTAGGTATCCTTTGATTCGATCATTACCGATTCCCCAGTTAAGCCCAATTGGTACTAAGTTCGATTGTTACCAACTTTCTCTTCTGAAGTCCAGTAGTTACTGGCACCCTTTCGAAACTAATCGTTATTGGTATCCTTGTTGTGGTTATCACCAGTATTTCTAAGTCCAGTGTTCACTGGCATTGTTGGTTTGAAACTGATTATTATTGGTGTCGTGAGTTTGTTGTTACCAATTTCCCCAGCTGAAGTCCTGTATTTTACCAACGTTGTTTGGAAACCCCAGTTGTTATTGGATCTTTGGTTTGGTCGTCACCATCACCCCCAGGAAGTCTAGTAGTTACTAGCACCGCTTAAAAATACCTGTTGATCTGGTTATCACCAGTATCCCCAGCGAAGCTTTGGTTCCCTCATTCGAGTCTCAGAGATCTAGTAGTTACTAGCATCCCCGGTGTGTCTGGTATTGTTTCTAGTCTTTTCCTGAAGATCCCGTTCGAAATCTTCGTTATAGGAAGTTCCTCATTTTGGCTTATCCCCAGTGAGGTTCGTGTCTCTGGTCTTTCGCTTCCCCGATGGAGATTTGCCTTCTTCCCTAGTAGAATGTATTCCCTTTTCCCCTAGTGAAGATTTTTCTTCCTCGGTGGAGTTTGTGTCTCTGTGTGGAAGATTCCAATTGAGGTACCATCATTAGTCATGTTTGAACTATTTCTTGTTATGCCTTGGATCCATCCCCGGTGTGTCGGGTCCCTTGTGAGTTGTTACTCGTTGTATTAACGTTCTTTTATTTTTGCTCGTGTGTCTGCATTTGTCTTGCATCCAAGCATCATTTAGAATTCATTGCATTTTAGCATTTGTCCTTTTGTATACCATTGGATCTAAGGGACAAAATTTATGGTTTTCTATATTTAAATACCTTTCACTAAGATTCTATGAGGATTGTTATCTCTCATTGCCATTTGGTGAAGATATTTAAATAGGGGAAACGGTTGCATCCCAAATTTTGACCATTAGATCCTCATCATCATTCTAAGATCATCTTCATTTGATTATCTAACCTTAACCTATTTCAAGTTTGTCTTTGTCAAGATAGAGGTGAATTAGGGTTTCATACAGTCGAGAATCGAGGTTTCGATGGTTTGATCAGTCAATGTCTTGGATTGATTCTCCATGAAACAAGTCTTTACATCACCAAAGATGCTACCTTGGGTCAATTATGAATCCAATTTGAGGTTGTCACCCAAAGATCAAGAACAGTGCAGTCCAAGACACCCTATTAGGGTTTCTAATTAGGAAAAGTCAACTATAGTTTGACTTTTAATTTAAAAGGTGTTCCAATGATGGAATCATGGTCCGTGAAGCTAATATGGCTTAGTAAAGTCTACTCAAGAAGTTTCAAGACCTCAAAAGACCCAGAACATCAACAGTCGATCTGGTAGTTATTGATCGATCGGTTCGTTTGACTGAAAAGTCAACTCTTTGACCATAAGTAATTTGACCTCAAAGTTTGAAGCAAATATGTTCCTAATATCATATTACACCTATCCATGAAGTTTCATGACCATTGGATCAAGGATTGAGGAGTAATCGAAAAAGTCAGGAATTATGGTTTTGAAAGGGGCAAGACCATAACTTCCTAACCACACATCCAAATGAGATGGTTCAAGGCTTGTTGGAAAGTTCTTGGCAAGCCCTACAAAATTATAAAGCTGACCTATGGGCGAAAAATTCATAGATTTGGAGTTATAGTCAAAATCATCACAAGAGAGAGAAAACACTTAGAAAAATTCTAAGTTTTTGGCATTTTTAGACATGTTTTCAGCCAACTTTGAGGGGTTTTTTTGACATAGTTCCACTTGGAATCTGAAAATTCAATAAACATGAAAGTTGTAGAGCTCCATAAGGTATTTCCAAAAAGTAAAAGAACTACTCCATAGCCCTTGTGAGCTGAGAGTTTCGAATTGGACAAGTTGGGCCTAAACACTTGATTGTCATCTTGTCAAAACTCAACATAGACTTGGTTTCCAGCCATGTACTTCATTTCTAACCATGAGAAAGCATATGATGTGATGTGTTATAGGGAAAATTGAACCATACCTGAAGGGAATCAAAGCAAAACCAAAGATCCATCCATAATCCATTTGTTTAATATAAAAGGTACAAAAGTACATATGAGAGGGAGTATTGGTTTTGCTGCAGCTAGAGAGCTTGCCTTGGCACCTCTGTGGTCAGAATAACCAGCTCAAAGATAGCTGTTATGGAGGGTAATAACCATTGGAAAGAATCTAAAACCAGCAGATGGAAATCACCATTTGAAACACTAAGGATTTTCCCACCAAAATACAAACTTGCATTGCAAATACCAATTCTGCCCCAACACTCACTTGGCCTATAAATAGAGGAGCCATTCCACTCTATTTTTCACACCAGAGCTCTCAACACACAAGAGAAAACACAACTCTCCTTCTTACCATCTTTGCTTGTAAGTGAAGAAAAATCACCAAAAGTGTCCTTTTGCCACACACCAACACCACTTCTAAACATTCCACCACCTCAAAAACCACACACACACACACACTTAAAATGATCATTTGAAGCTATTCCCACCATTAGTTTCATCCAAAGAACTTTGAATTAAAAAGTCAACTTTCATACCACCATACTTTGACTTTTGTACAAGTTTCACACCAAATCACTACATAGACCATTTTCCATCATCATAACACTTGGAACGCCTCATATTCATGTTATACTAGATGTCTAAAATCTCAAACAGCTGGAAGTGCATTCACTCAAGTTGTCCACAGGATTGCATTGTTTCTTCAAGAAGAAGCAATATTCTCAAGCTTGCTCAAAGGAAGGAGTTCTGGTTCTTGCTTAATTTAAGTGTGGGAAGATTACAAGAGGTATGTCATTCTAAAGCTCATTCACTATTATGCATCATGTATTAATTGGTTTTGTTAAATATGTTTACACATTGTCATGTTGAATTGGTTTGTTAACTATGCTGTCAAACTATGTTTGAGGCCAATACCATGTGTAGTTGCAATGGAATGCCATTAGGGTAGTATGTGTATGTTACTACTTTTGTGAAGGTATGTTGTTGAATACATGATAAGGTTAGGCTCTTAGCATTCTTATGTTGGGTGACCACCAAACTATTTTGAAAACTATAAACATAAGAGGCCTAGGGTTAATTGCTTAATGTTAAACATTGTTATGTTTGGTGTTTGTTATTTGTGAAGTTTTAAATTAGATCTGTCTAGCTTATGTGGTGTGCATTGTGACTATCATTAGAATTCTTCTTTGCATGAAGGTTGCTGCTAGAATTTGTGCTTAAACCTGTCAATTCATTTTAACATGCCTTGAGTTTGTTGACTCTTTGTTTTATTACTTTATCCCTAACATGGTGCTACTTAAGTTCTAGTTTAGTATCCTCCGGTTATGACTTTAGGCTTTGAGTTTTAGCTTGATAGATGTTTGGACTTTGACAATGTGTAGGTTGTGACTTTGTTGTAAATAACTGATCTTAAGGGGTGAGTTTGTCAACTCATGCCTAATTGTTGCCAAGTTTAGTCTCTCATTTTTAGAGGTTGGATTTTCTTTGATTGCCATTTGAAGTGGATAACCAATTTGGTGTTGTCATGAGGGTCTTAGACTGGTTAGTGCAGTCAACCCTCTGCATGAGATATGACTGTGGTGTGCTTCAAGTCTGCTAGGCATTAGTAAGAGTTTTTCTAGGTACGCT
Source organism: Lathyrus sativus (assembly GCA_963859935.3). Lineage (NCBI taxonomy): Eukaryota > Viridiplantae > Streptophyta > Magnoliopsida > Fabales > Fabaceae > Lathyrus > Lathyrus sativus. The sequence continues at coordinate 622,104,025 of OZ012739.1, read as the reverse complement.
AGATAAGAAAGTTAGGGTGATAGGACTCAGTAGGGTTCTTTGTTTGTTTGAGTTTATGGAGGAGGGTGTTGTCACTGTTTTGTTGTTTGAACTCAGGCCAAGATTGTTGTCAAGTATTGATGACATAATGTAGAGTTTGTTTTGATGCTCTTTTTGCTGTCCATAACTCTGTTGAGAGTCTATCAATTCAAGATCCTTATCAGGTTTGCATTTAGTCCTTTAGATTTTATCTAGGATCAACTCAGTGCCTTGTGTCTAGTTAGGGTAACTTGGTTGTAATATTTTCATATAGGTTTTGCTAATGTTAAACCATTGGTGAGTGTACTATCAGTTCCAAGGGCTTGGCAATCTCTGTTTGTTTTCCACTTTCCTTTGCAACTGGTGTGTGTGAGCTTTGCAGCTTATACCAATTTGGATTGATGGCAGTTGTTGTCATAAATTTTGTTTAAAAACTGTTGAAACACAAACTTCATATTAACACCAATTTTACCAACCACCACTCACATAACAATATTTTTCTCTGATGTATTTTAAGCAAATGTTCCTGTTGGAACCTATTCCATTCACATTTGAAGCTTCCTCAAACCATTACCTATCTTCAAGTGCATCTGTTTTGATCTCTGAAGTTCAAATTGCATCCCAAACTCATATTTAGCATATGCAATCGTGTTTTGAGTTGTGTTTTTTGTTTCAAAAGTTGGTTGATATCATCTCATTCCTCATGAAAATTCAAGCATGTTTGACTTTTATTTCATTGAAAATGATTAAGATTTGAGGATTTGAGAATCAAAAAGTTTTTTGAGTTTTCAACTTGAGTTGCCTTGGACATTTGCCCAGAAAACATGCCTTTTAGGTATATGTTTAATTGGGGTGGCTTGATACATTGGATGTATCGCCACCCCAGTGGTTGTTACCTTGCAGTCAAGTATCTTGTCATGCCATTTGTACTGAGTTCGATCCTCAGCGAGGGCGCGTTTTTGGTTATTTTCATGTTTTTTTTTTTAACATTTTCATTATTTTTCTTTATTCTCCCATTCAATGACCTCACGTATGTAGTGGTAGAGTTGACAATGTTTTGAGTCCATGATCTCAAGGTCTTGGGTTCAAGCCTTGAATGAGACATTTCTCTCTTTTTAATTACCAATTTATTTGATTTTTATTTAAATTTCAAATTAACATAACTTCCTCAATTTTAATCATTTTTAAATGTTTCTTTTTGCTAAGTTCTTGTGTTGAAACATATTTTCATATAATGCTTAAAAAATTCTAAAAATCATATTTTAGAAACACTTTACATTGTGAGAAAGTTGTAATCCATTTTTGGGTTTTCACCCTCCTATCTTTCATTCTTCATTTTAAAAACTTTGATTTTCTTTTCATTAAGTTTAACTTGAAATTGATCTAAGCTTGGCTTGTTAGCTCCCTTGTGTACTTGAGTTTGAACTTCAACCTTTGCTTGTAAGCATCTAAGTGATTCATTTTTTTAAAACTTTTGAGTTCCTCATGAAGTATTAAACTTCTTACCTGTATTGTTGTAACATTGTTTGATTGTCTATACTTGTTTGTCATCAAATGTATGATATTTTCTTATGTGGTTACATATGACATCCTTTGACCTATAACATGCTCACCTCAACTTGTAACTTGTTTTCATTTATTTATTGGTTGTTACTCTCATCTTTGTTAAGATATACTTTTATCTTTGTTAAGATATACCTTCATCTTTGTTAAGATATCTCTTCATGGTTGTTACCTCATCTTTGTTAAGATTTGTCATTTGTTTTCTCACCTCTCATATTGAGTCTTGAAAGAACCGACCTTTAGACATTGTAATGTCTTTGTGTATACATTGGTGGTAACCATTTGTTTTATTCATAATCTTTGCTTGATATTTTTATATGCTTGCATGTTCTTGGTTGTAACCATACTTCTTGTATTCATCATGTTTGAATGTTTATGCTTTGTTAAGTTATTTCCCCAAGTGATGGAATTCTTTAGTTCTCATCCAAGATACCTCATCTTTTTTACTTCCAAAGGAAAGTCTCTCTATTGACCCTTGGGTCATAGATAGCTCATTGCTCCCTCTTGACTTTGTTAAGTCATCTTGAACCTTAGTTAAGTTAGAACCCTAACCATTAGACTTTTACCTTAAGTCTAAAAGACCTACCCCTTGTTAGGAGTATCTTTCAACTAGAATTTTAGGATAGAGTTTGTCAACTCTATGTAAGAATCATAATGATGATTGCTTACCTGCCCTTTTGACTTTTGTTAAAGTCATTCCTTAGTCGTGTCCAAACTACGGACGCTCTAATTTCTCATTTGTTAATGGGAATACGTAGGCACAAGATGCGATATCTTGACGAACAACCCCCCTCCTTCCTTTTGGTTAGAACCAATTGATCTTACAACGTAGATTTAGATAGAGTTTGTTAACTCTATGTGAGAATCATGGTAATGATTTCTTACTCCCCATTCTTGAGTGTTTAACTTAGATTAGAGAGTTTTGTTAAACTCTACACAAGCATTGTTATGTTTGTTCCCCTTTGAACCTTGATCATAATCAAGTGTTCATCTATCCCTAGTGAGGTGAACTAAGATTGCTCTAATTCTATCCTAGTTAGGATACGTAGGAAAAGGATGAGATATCTTTGCGAGCAAATTTAGAAACTATTCTTAGGTCCTTACCTACACCTTTTTACCTATCCAACTTTACCTTAGACCCAATCCCAAACCATAGCAAACATTTAGCAAGTATAGCATACAAACATACAAAAGATTCCTGTAGAGTACTACAAATATTTAGGATGTGAAATACCTACCCTAGGCATAACCAACCCCCGATCCCCAATCTCTTAGCATTGTTGTTACATCGCGCAAAAGGTCTTTCTTTCTTTAACCTTTCCTTTGGATAAATCAAATTCCGGTTGTGAATTTAAAGAATTAAGATTCAAGTTAATCAATAGCTTGGTATCACGATTCTCACTGTAACAGGTGTCATCCGTGAACTTCACTTTGTTTTCCAAGGCACAATTGATTTTAACAAACCAATTCTTCGTCCTCGTCATATGATTAGAACAACCCGAGTCTAAGTATCATTCCTCGCTGCATTGAACTCCTTTCATAGTCATCATAGTGTTTTCTTCAGCATGTAACCGGTTAAGTGTATCATATAATCGGCTACTGCTCAATTTTGCAGAGTTCCTTGAATTGTTGTTGTTGTTGTCTCGTAGCTTGCTACTGCTGGATTCTTCTTTCGTGATCATGACCAATAGTGTATTCTGTTCATCAAACTCTTGTCTTGAAACTTTAAGTTTATCTCCTTGAGGTTCCTTCTTATTCGCATTGCACTATCTTGCAAAATGGTCGAACCTTTGACACTTAAAGCATTGCTCTTTGCTTTTGTCAAACCTCTTCTTTTCAGCTCTAAAGTTGTCATGACCACTATTTTTGGTTCAGCTGCTCTCACCCCTTTGACAAGTCGAATTCTTGAAATTTTGGGTCTCTCTTTTATAAAAATTCTGAAAATCTTGTTTGCTCTTCATGAACCATTTTCTTTTTTATCACTTCAAAAACATCATGGTATCCAAAGAACACCTTCATTTTCTTACACCATTTTTCATAACTCTTCACATCAAGGATAAGTAGGTTTGCAGAGATTCCTTCATTGAAAAATAATTTATGTTGCGCACAAGATTTTTATGGATCAGAAGCAGACTCTTGATACCAAATGTTAGAACTTTGAACCACAAGATTAGTGAACAATGTGGAGAAAATTGAAATGTGGAGAGTGAAAGAGGAGAATTGAGAGAGAGAGAGAGAGAGAGAGAGAGAGAGAGAGAGAGAGAGAGAGAGAGAGAGAATTGAGGGTGGGAAGTGATTATTGCATTATCTTAGGATGAGAATGCATCCTATACATTTATACAAAAGTTACATTATGATTGGAATCCAAAACAAACAAAAGAAATAACATAAAAGTATTAAACTCGGACTCGTAACCGACTACACCATTTGATTAATTAGTTACAACTGACATGAATTAAAATCTCATTCAGTGATAACCAATTAATGGCACAAGTTAATCGATTATTGCTGCGAAATCTTCACTTCTTACTTTTTGGAAGTGCTACTGAATTTGCTGTAACTAGTTGCATTCCGTATTAATCGGTTACAACACTTAAATTACCAACATAACTTTCAACAATAACATTATGTTAATCGGTTACAACACTTGAATTATCAACATAACTTTCAACTATAAAATTTGAAGAGTGAGTTGGAGATTTTTCAACGAAGTCTTTACATTTAGGCTCATTCAATAAGTTAGAAATGATTGACATACATTATACCTTAAGGGGAATGTTAATTGTGATGAAAAGATTATTGAGAACAATGCAAGTTAGTTAGTTTTGGGATTGTAACTTTCATAACATAATTTTAACTAACTTGAAAGTCAGTTAGAAAGCTCTTATATGACTTCTAACTTGGCTTACTTGGTGTATAAGTTAGAGCACATAAGCTGTAAAGTTTAGATTGTGAGTAATACAAAAAGTATAATCTAGCTTCCTTATTTCAATCATGGTGTTTCCACTGTATTCTTTCCATGCTTAATTACTAGCAACTATCTTGCAACAACTTATCTTTAAAGAAAAACCACAAGATTATATATTAATTTATGTTGAAATGCTAAAAAATTTTGCTTCTTTTGGCTAAGATTTTAATTACCTAGAATTTACATATGAAAATTACAAGTATTTAAATATTTTCATTAAGTCAATTAGATAAACAGAAACATCTAGAACATATTTCAATGAATTAACAATAACTGGATCATCATTATTCACATCATGCCATTGAAGTTATGCTTCTCAACGAACTTGACAAACAAACATAACAATTCATAATATATCCCTGAGAATACAAGAGAATAACTTGGCAAACAAGCTTGCCCAATTATTAGTTTAATGAAACATCTTAACAGATCTACACAAATTAATGTTTGAACAAATTGCACATTAACAACAACATAAATTAAGAACAATAATTTTAAAAAATTGGTAGTAACACGCCCTTCAACCGATATCATAGCAAAATGTTGTTACGAAAAGTGTTAGAGAACGTGTTGCTAACAATTCTTTAAAAAACAAACAAGTCTCTTGTACGAGAAACAATTATGATAATGCACATACATACTTATTCAACAACGACATAAAACCTCTTAGACGCATTGAAAATCAGAAGGAACGGTTTTCTGACAAGCACTAAGGATCAAACTGAGCGCGACAGGTACATTCAAGTTGATTCCAAGCACATTGGCCTTAAGTGCGGTACAAAGGCAAAGTGCAGCCTCCAAATCAGCCAAACCTTTGATCAATGCGCAACAACTACTACCCGAAGGAGGGTCTCCGATAACAATATTAACCAACCCTAAGAGGTCAGCACAAACCCCTAGCTTTAACGTGTCCTTGGGGCAGGAACTTTGGGGTGACGGTGGAGAAGCAGCGGGGGAAGGTGTTGGATTTGGTGATGGTGGACAACCATTAGCATTAATGAGTGTTGAATAAGAAAGAAGAGAAAGCACTAAAACTATGGAAGAGAATTTGTTGCAAGCCATGACTATGTAGTTTACAAACTAAATGTGTTGATTGAGGTTGAATGCATGAACCTTTTTATAGGCAAAAAAATTTTTTTAAGTGGATGTTAGAAACATAATTGAGTGGAAGTGAATGATTAGTGATAATGTTAGTACTTTTCTGTAAGTTTATGAAAAATTTGGGTTGTACAATATTTTGGCTGATTATGGTACGTGTCTTTTTTTCAATAGTTATTATCTCTATGATGTGATGGTGATAAACTCAAAAGGAGGAAGGGGAGTAGATTTGTTTTCTACCACACTAAATTAAGGTTCTCATTTCATGGGAAGTGATAATATTTTGAAGGCTATGATGTGAGAGAATGTCCAACAGTCACAATTTTACGTACTAGATTGTCTGTTCTTTACATGAAAGGTGCAGCTTTGGCTTATGTGCATGTGCAAGAAAGGTGAAAAATTGAAAGAGTCTCAAGTTATTTCATTTCATCCTCTAGTCCCATGTTTCCTAAGAATGACCTAACTAAGACTGCACACACCAATAACATCATTTCACATGCATTTACATAGCTTCTATGAATAAACGAACTCTCAAATTCAATAAATATAATTGGTCATCTCAGTTATAGTCCAATATATCAAATTAACACATCGCATATGACATCTTTTCCTTATTTAAAGAGTGCTTAATGCATAGAGTACAGGTTGATGCAAAGTGTTGCTCATCCCTCCTTCTATGTGTTTTAGGGATTATGTATTATTTCTAAAAAATAATTCAAAAAGGCATGGTATGTGGTCTTCGAATGTTAGAGAAATAGTTTAGAGAGAGTTAACAGTGTTAACTGCTCTGTTAGCTGTTAAGTTGTTAACAGTTAGACTTAATTGTTTATGTTACATCACTGATATATAAATCAGTGTTAGCATTATTCTGTTTCTAATGCAATACATTACATTCTTACATTGTAAAACTTTACTTTTGTATCACTTTTCTGCAACTGCACAAAGTGCAAGTATGAACTGAGTTCATAGCTTTAATATGGTATCATTTGTGAAATCGATTCTCCTCTCTTCCTCTTCCATTCATCTCTGATTTGTCTTCTTTAACAGCTCACGGTGTCTTGATTCAACAATGACGGAGTCTGAGAATCAAGAATCGGCTAACAAGGAAAACACTCAAGAAATTTCAACTTTGATCACAACCACCAAAACTGCAAATTCGTTTGGGCCGAAACTTTCAATCAAGGTTGTGAGATGTTGGATCGCACTCTAGTATAGTCGAAGTCTGTTCGCGAGTAATGCGTGTTGTAGTCGAAGTTTGTTCTAACATGCATTAGTCAATATTGTTAGGGTTGTTAGCATGGTGAATTGGGCCTTACTTGTAAACCCAATTGTTTAAGTTAACTTGTAATGGGTAATTTCTTAAAAAGTCCATTAGGTTAGTGTGCTATTTTTCTTATAAATAGGATACTAGTTTCTCAATCTTAAGATAAGAAAAAATAGGAAGATAAAATCCTAATTTCAAGAGAGAGAGGTTATTTTGTTATTTTTGTATACTTGTAATCTTGTTTTAAGAGAAAGGAAAGAATAGCAGTTTAATAACCAATCCTTGTTGTTTTCTTCTTTATTAACCCTAACTCTTGTGTGTTTCTTGATCAATAAGAAATTGTTTATACTTAGTTTTAAGGTATCCAATTCACAACAAATTGGTGCGGTGAGCGTGGAGAAGATGCCTTCAACAAAGTATGAGATTGAAAAGTTCATCGGAGTGAACGACTTCAGTTTGTGGCGCTTGAAGATGAAAGCCCTATTGGTTCAGCAGGGTTGTTTGGAAGCATTGAAGGGTGAGGCAGCCATGGACGTTGCCTTAACGGCAAAAGAAAAGACGGGAATGATCGAGAAATCCCACAGCGCAATATTGTTGAGCCTTGGTGATAAGGTTCTTCGACAGGTATCAAAGGAGACTACAACATCGGGATTTTGGGTGAAACTTGAAAGTTTGTACATGACCAAATCTATGGTGAATCGACTCTACCTGAAGCAAGATTTATATTCATTCAAGATGAGTGAAGACAAAGTGTTGGCTGAGCAGCTGGATATGTTCAACAAGCTGATTCTTGATCTTGAAAATATTGATGTGAAGATCGATGATGAAGATCAAGCATTGTTGTTGTTGTGTGCTTTGCCCAGAACACATGCTCACTTCAAACAAACTCTCTTGTATGGAAGGGAGTCCTAGACCTTTGAATAAGTTCAATCAGCCTTGTATTCTAAGGACTTGAACGAATGAAAGGAGCATAAACCTTCGAAGAGGGGCGAAGGTTTGGCCGTTAAGGGAAAATTCTTACGAAAGGATGATAAGTTCGACAATAAGAAAGGTAAAAGTCAATAGAAGTCTTATAGTGGCGAAACATCTAGTATTCGATGTTATCACTGTAAGAAGGAGGATCACATAAGAAAGGTGTGCCCTGAACGCTTGAAAGATCATGGAGGTAATGGCAATGCAGTCATTGTTCAAGATAACTTCGACTCATCTGATGTTCTTGTGGTTTCAAGTGGCGACTCAAGAAAAGAGTGGATTATGGATTCAGGTTGCACTTGGCACATGACTCCAACAGAGAATTGTTCGAGGAGCTATGTGATTAAGATGGTGGATCTGTGCTGCTGGGAAACAACAAATCTTGCAAAATTGCAGGTATTGGATCTGTGAGATTCAAGCTCCATGATGAGTCAATAAGGTTATTGACTGAAGTCAGGTACGTACCTGACTTAAAGAGAAATTTGATTTCTCTTGGTGAATTCGACAGAAAAGGATATGTTTTTCAAGGAGAGAAAAGTATCCTAAGATTTATGAAGAGGTCGAAGGAAGTCTTGAGAGGTGTGAAGAAACAAGACTTGTATACCCTTGAGGCTGAAGTTGTAAGTGGTTCGACAAATGTTGCATCCACGAAACCTATGTCGAAGACAAAATTAGGGCACATGAGATTGAGCCATGTCAGCGAAAGAGGCCTGGTCGAATTAGGGAAGCAGAACCTGCTAGGAGGTGACAAAGTTGAAAAGTTGGAATTTTGTGAATCTTGTGTACTTGGTAAATCCTGTAGGGCGAAGTTTAACAAAGGCAAGCAAAGAACACATGGATCCCTGGATTACATTCATGCTGATCTTTGGGAGCATGCAAGGAATCCTTCACACTCAGGTGCAAGGTATTTTCTATCCATCGTTGATGACTATTCCAAAAAGCTATGGGTATTCATTAAGAAGACAAAGGTTGAAACTTTTGTGAATTTCAAATGATGGAAGATTCTGGTCAAAACTCAAACTGGCAGAAAGGTTAAGAGGTTGAGAACCGACAATGGCCTTGACTTCTGCAACGAAGCGTTCAACGGTTACTCTGTTGAGTCTGGGATTGCAAGGCATAAGACTGTAGCAGGTACTCCTAAACAAAATGGCTTAGCTGAGAGATTCAATCGAACAATCCTTGAAAGGGTTATATGCATGTTGGTTAGTGCTGGATTGAAGAAGGCGTTTTGGGCGTAAGCTGTTTCAACAACAGCTTACCTGATAAATGGATGCCCCTCGATTGCCTTGGGAATGAAAACACCTGAAGAAGTTTGGTCGGGACATCCACCTAGTCTCGACAGACTAAGAGTATTCAGCTGTGTGGCCTATGCTCATATTAGGATAACTTGAAGGAGTCAAAGCTTATAGGCTATGGTGCCTAGAGCCAGGTCACAAGAGGTGTGTCACCAGTCGAGATGTAGTTTTCAATGAAGCAAAGATGTCTTTCAAGAAAACTGATGATGCTGACGAAGAGCTGGAACAGGGAGAGATTCCTGTTGAGGTGGAGCATGTTGATACTGAATTGCTTACCCCAGATGAAGCCGAAGACGATGCAAAAGATGTTTTCAAAGATGAGGAGACTGATAATGACTACCTGCTAGCATGAGACATGTCGAGGAAAGTCATCAAGCCACCTCAGAGACTTAGGTATGCAGATCTTATATATTATGCCTTAATTTCTGCTAGTGAGGTTCTAGATGAAGAACCTAGAGACTATAAGGAAGTTATGAGGAGTCGAAAGAAGACTGAATGGCTGAAGGCCATTGATGATGAGATGAAATCTCTTCACTATAACAATACCTGGGAACTGATCAAGAAAACTGTTGGAGCCAGGTTAGTCAGCTGCAAATAGATTTTCAAAGTTAAGGAAGGAATCGAAGGAGTGACGTAGAATAGATACAAGGCAAGATTGGTTGCTAGGGGTTTCACTCAGAAAGAAGGTATCGACTTCAATGATGTGTTCTCTCCTGTTGTGAAGCACATATCCATTCGAATGTTGCTTCCCATGGTGGCCCAGTTCGACCTTGAACTGGAACAGATGGATGTGAAGACTGCGTTCTTGTATGGTGATCTAGATGAAACAATCCTGATGAGGCAACCTGAAGGGTATGTCGAAAGAGGGAAGGAAGATTATGTGTGCAAACTGAATAGATCTTTATATGGAATGAAACAATCTCCTCGACAGTGGAATAGGAGATTCGACAAGTTCATGGCACACATAAGTTTCATCAGAAGTCGGTTCGACCACTGTGTTTACTGGCAAGCACTGAAGTGAATTTTGAGGTACATAAATGGATCTCTGAATAGAGTCTTAATTTATGGTTGAGCCTTAGGTGAAGATAGTAAAGTAGCAATCGAAGGATATGTCGACTTTGATTATGCAGGTTGTATGGATTCCAGAATATCTATCTCTGGATATGTGTTCACTATGTTTGGGACAGCAATCAGTTGGAAAGCAACACTTTAGTCGGTTGTTGCCTTATCAACCACTGAAGTGAGGTATATTGCCCTAACTGAAGCTGTGAAGAAAGCATTATGGCTTGAAGGTTTTGCAAAGGAGCTAAAACTTCAAGGTCGAGTTATCATTGTTAAATGTGATAGTCAAAGTGCAATACACCTGTCGAAGAATTCAGCCTATCATGAGCGAACCAAACACATTGATGTGAGGCTGCATTTCATCAAAGGGGTAATCGAGCGTGGAGAAGTCCAAGTGCTGAAGGTTTCGACAGATCATAATACTTCTCAGCACATGCATGGCCAATATGTGACACCTATTATGAGTCCTTCCATATCTAGTCATAAGTCTCAATATGCTCAGTCTACTTCAATACCTATTGATGTAGCATGTGAACCATTTAAGTCTCCTCTGGGTAATGATCATGTTGAACATGTATCACGATCACCTATGGGGCAGGTAGATAAGATGTCTCAATCTAACTGTGGTGCTCCTAGTTGCTCTGAGGGTCTCGTTCCTCTTAGTATTTCACAAAATCATGAGGCTATTGTTTCTTATCAGCATCTATCTCAAAATTCTGATGAGCTAACATTGTCATCCTGCATTCCCTTATCAGCCTCTTCCTAGTCTCCTTCTATCCCATCAAATGTATCACTTGAGCCTCTTCTTGAGAATGCCCACCCTATGCTCACCAGAGCAAAAACAGGTCATTCTAAACCCAAAGCCTACCTTGTTCACTCTGAACCCGCTAGTGTTAAGCAAGCTCTACTTCAAACTAAACGGGCCAAGGTTATGAAAGAAGAGTTCAATGCTCTCCAAGCCAACAACATTTGGTCCCTAACAACATTACCACCTCGTAAAAGAGTTGTAGGGTGTAGGTGGGTATTTAAACTTAAAGAAAATGCATATGGCACCATTCACAAATATAAAGCCAGGTTGGTGGCCAAAGGCTTTCACCAAGAACAAGACTTTGATTATACTAAGACATTTTCCCCTGCGGTCAAGCCAATAACCATCAGAATCATCTTAACACTAGCCATCACTAACAGATCGGATATCCAACAAATTGATGTTAATAATGCATTCTTGAATGGTGTTTTACATGATGAAGTATATATGACACAACCTCCTGGGTTTTCTAGCTCTGATAGAACTTTGGTGTGTAAGCTTCATAAAGCCATCTATGGCCTTAAACAACCCCCAAGGTATGAGAAACTCACACAGACACTACATCATTTTGGTTTTACAGCTTCTAAATGTGATAATTCCTTATTTTTCTACAACAAGCAAGGTGTCTCAATGTATGCTCTTGTATATGTTGATGACATTTTACTCACTGGCTCTAACTTTGCACTTATACATGATCTTAATAATAAACTACACATTACTTTTGCTTTGAAGAAACTAGGTAGACCTAGCTACTCTTTGGGCGTTGAAGTCAAGACTTGCAATAATGGTGCTCTATTCCTTACTCAATCTAAGTATATTCAGGATTTACTTGCTAAGGCCAAGATGAGCAAGGCGAATGGTGTTTCAACTCCCATGATGAGTACTTGTAAACTCAACAAACACGGCGCTAGCTATTTTTCTGATCCTCAGTTGTATAGATCATTTGTAGTAGCTCTTCAATATGTAACACTAATTTGGCCTGACATCTCATTCAGTGTTAACAAGGCTTGTTAGTTCATGGCATCTCCTCTAGACACTCATTGGTCTGTTGTGCGAAGACTTCTCAAGTATCTTAGTGGTACAACTCAATTTGGCCTACTACTTTCTCCCTCCATAGTTGCTCCAAAGTTCTCTCTTCGTGCCTATAGCGACTCCGATTGGGCTAGTGATCTTAATGATCTAAGATCTACATCAGGCTCGTGTATCTTCTTTGGACCTAACTTGGTTTCTTGGGGTTCTAAGAAACAGTCGCTTGTTGCTCACTCAAGTACTTAAGTAGAATATCGAGCTCTTGCGAATACAAAGTTTGAGTTACTTTGGATTGAGTCCTTACTATCTGAACTCAAGGTACCGTTTCACATTCTGACGTTACTATGTGACAATATGAATGCTGTCATGCTAGCTCACAACCCGATCCTTCATGCACGCACCAAACACATTGAATTAGAGATCCACTTCGTAAGAGAAAGAGTTGTAGCTGGAAAAATGCATATCCAACATGTATCTGCAGCAACTCAAACTGACGATGTGCTTACTAAAATCGTAGGTTCTGCTACTTTTCACGAGTTACGCGGAAAACTCAAATTTGTTTCTCAAGATCAATATACTTCAATTTGAGGGGTGTTAGAGAAGTAGTTTAGAGAGAGTTAACAGTGTGTTAACTGCTTTGTTAGCTGTTTTGGTTGTTAATAGTTAGACTTAACTGTTTCTGTTACATCATTGATATATAAACCAATGTTAGCATTATTCTATTTCTAATGCAATACATATTCTTACATTGTAAAACTTTATTGTTGTATCACTTTTCTGCAACTGCACAAAGTGCAAGTAGGAATTGAGTTCATAGCTTTAATATTGAAACACCTATCGGATTCACATATGAAGGTACGGATCAAGATTCGAAGGTAAGCTTAGCTAGGGCTTGTGGGTTGTAATATAATCTGTCGTAGGTTGTTAGATTAGTTAATGTGTGGTTATTTTCGTTAGTTACTTATATCACAAGTTATAGCTTGTGGTATATATTTGTAATATTGATCTTCAATTTCTTAATTTCGATTTAATAATACACTTTCATCACTCTAATCACTTATCATTATCCTTCTCTAATTTAAGCGTATACAAGGTTTACATTAACAAACTAGTATCCAGAGCTTCTTGTCTTTTAAGGAGATTTTTTGCACTTATAAGCAGTGACTCATGGCCAGATCAATGATGAATGGAAGCAATGGCTTTTTACATTCCCTTCCCATCCTTAATGGTAAGAACTGTGATCATTGGAGCAAACAGATGAAGTCTTTGTTTGGCTTCTATTAAATGGTCCTTCCATCGTTATTTCTAGTTATTTTCCTTTAATATTTTACCGTAATATGTTAGGTTTACTTTTAATTATCATGTTTTATGTTTTGGTTTCTCTTTCTTTTTAATTTTAGGCTCTAATAAGCATATAAGACAAAGAGGATCAAAGACAAGCAAAACGAGGCAAAACGACAAAAAGACATTTTCTCCTATACAAAATCAAGGGGCTGCTACAGTTACTCATAGCATCTGTTCTGAGCCGTAGCAGGGAGGAAATAGAAATATGTCAAATTTGTTTTATTTCCTTGATTAGATTGATCTTCTTTTATAGTGTCTCTTAGGTAATATTTTATTTATATCAAATATGAATAATTCTCATTGAACCAAAGATATTATGCTCTTTTTAACTATTTTACTATAAAACTCATAGCCTATTATTTGTTTAGGGTTCCCAACTTTTGTCATAATTTTCATTCCTAGTTTCTACGTATTTTTTCTCTGTAACTCAAGTCTCTAAGGGAGCAATTGTGGATTCAAGTTTAATCATAATTCAGGCTTTATAATTCATTCTCTATCAATTATTCATATATTTTGATTGGTTGGTATGAGTTCGAAGATGAACAACGTTGCGATTATGGTTGCCCTCGCCCTGAGTGAGTAGTTCTCTATGTACTAGGGGTTATTGGGATTATTTGATAACCTATCGTATAATTGGTTATTATCGATTGCGAGTATTTTAATTAAACTTATTTTTTAATCTGAGTTCACGCACTCCAACTTCGTTACGAAAGTAAGTGGTTCTCAAATATCGATCATAGTCTGATAGAATATGTGTTGGTACTAGAGCAATATTTTTAACAACCTAATCCAAGTCAGCAAAAGAGCTTTGACGAATTTGGGAAAACATATAGTTAGGCAAAAGTAATGACTCGTCAAAAAATGATCCGGACGATGTGAAAGCTGATGGATTATTCGTCGTCGATAGGGGAAACTCACGAGCGAAAGCAGGTAGTGCCCAAATTTATCTATTTTCTATAATTTATGCAAAATTCTCGTGATAGATGTAACAAGGATCATGTGATTGTCCTAGAAATACGAACTGTAACCTCGAGTTGTGTTTTCCCCAATTTCTTATATAAGTGATTTTTTCGTTAAGTTGTTTTCATTTTAATTGCTTTTTCTATTGAGTTGTTTACCAAAATTCTTATTTTCGATTTCTCTAGATATATACCAATAGGACAAGAATTCGGTACTTAAACCATTGGTCTCTGTGGTTCGATATCTATTTTATTACTTCGCGACAACCGTGCACTTGCAGATGCCTCAAGTTTTTGGCGTTGTTGTCGGTGACCAATTGTGTTTAATATTGAATTTTTGTCCAATCATCGTATAGACTAGAGTTTTACTATACTTTTATTTATTTTTTTAATTTTTATGTAGTTCTCTCATTGTCCTTGTATTCAAAGAACTCATGTTGATTATTCTATTTTACTTTCATAAATATTAGAAAAACTTTTACTTTTATGTTGTTTCTTTTGTGGTATGCATGGAGTTTTTCCAAAATATGTTCAATTGTGTGAATAATAGTTATGGAGAATTTTATCCAAATACCTATAATCCATGGTGGACTAATCACCCAATTTTTTGTTTATAATAACCATTACGGCCAGTATTTTGGGGAACCAAGGAATTCCTAACAATCCAACCTTGAAATGTTAATGGAGAATTTGATTGAGACACAAACTCATTCTAACCTGGAATCTATGATGGAGAGTTTGTGGTAACACAAACTCTCCTGAATGAAAAGTTAGAAATCAAAATCTCCTCACCAATGAGGCACTTAGGCAGTTGAACACTAAGGTTGACAATGTTGCCATCCATACCAAAATGTTGGAGAATCAAATCTGTTGGAACGAGATTGTTCATATCCACTAGGTTTGGATGATAAAAAAATTATTTAGAGAACAAATGGGTATATTAACATATGTTCAAGTGTGCAGGATATTAATCTTAGAATTCACTAGGATTTAATCCTGTTGAAAGCATATGTGGAGAGGCAATGTTACTCAGATTATGATTGATCAGAATCTTGTGATTGTGATTGATTTCATCAGCCTCTGAAGGTTTAGACTCTGGTATATTATTCCAGCCTCTGGTGACAGCTCAGACTCTGAAGGAAAAAGGTAGTTCTGATATGTACCGTGTACCAAAAGCAGACTAGTCTTGTCAAAGCGCCAGATTTTTAGGAAGAGTCAACTAGGGTTTCATTTTACAAGGCTTAAGGAATAGTGATGTGACCTCTTCAGTCTATTCTACCATTTGGTAGATGCCTAGTACTTCGAATGGTGCTATGAAAAATGCCATTATTCAGTGGAAAATGCTTCTAACTAGATACATTCTCCAACGTCTCTCTTGGCATGCTTCTTCACTAAGTTATCTCTTATACTCAAACTCTCCAACGACTCTTTCTCTACCTCTCTAAAAGTGAGTTGAAGATTTTGAAGGAAGGTGTACAACAACATAACTTATTATAATATCTTGAGCATAACTCTGAGCTTTATTTGTAACTATTATTGCATAAGACATTAAGATTTCTTATCTTTGTATATCTTAGAAATTTTAAGAGGTTAAGAACCTTTGTGGTTTTTGCACAACTGCTATACTTCTAATTGTGTATCTAAGTATAGTAGTTATCTTTCCTACTAAACTATTCGTTTAAAGTAGAGGAAGTCTCTTACTTGCATGCTTGAGCATTGAAGTCTCTTATCTGTGTACTTAAGAAGTGAAAGTCTCTTTCTAGGTTAAATGAGCAAAACTATCTTGCATGGTTGCTTGAGTATAAGTCTCTTTCTAGGTTGATTGAGCATTGAAGTTCCTCGCAAGTGTGTTTGAGCAAAGTTTAATCTGTTTGATTATAGTGAAAAGGTCTTGTTGAGGCAAGGGAACTAGACTACTCTTAGTCGAGGAAAGGAACCAGGATAATCTTTATGTGTTGCTTGCTTTTACTTTAGATCATTTTATTTCCGTTGTTGTAACTATTTCTGATATCACACTTTGAACGTGGTTCATATTTTGAAGTTCCATTATCATAAGCGAAATGAGTTTTTGGCATACATAATTCAACCCCCCTCCAATTCTTATGTATTTTTGTCACCTTCAAAATATCCCAAGTAGCTCAATAACAAGCTCCTTCTTCTGTCCCTCTCGGATCATTTTCGGGGAAGCCCAAAAAAAGTTCTAAGGGACATTTGAATGTCATCACAACCTGTAGTGGATAGAAAGAGGGTAGTTCTAGTGTGTATGTGTGTGTGTGTGTGTGTGTGTGTGTGTGTGTGTGTGTGTGTGTGAGAGAGAGAGAGAGAGAGAGAGAGAGAGAGAGAGAGAGAGGTTGAAGAGAGTGTTCCAACACCACCCAAAAAATAGGTTGTTGAAGAGTTTAGAATGAAGCACCTTATGTTGATCCTTATCCCTACAAGTAATTAATTCCTTTCTTGCAAAGATTTGTGGAAGCTAAGGTAGACACCTAATCCAAAAGGTATGTGATGATAATAGAAAAGATAATTACCGATGTACCATTAACCAAGGTCCTGTCAAAAATATGAATATTAGAGGACCATGAAACTTAGAAAATTATTGATGTTAATAAGGTAAGGTTAACCTTTGAGATGGGGGATGAGAGGATTAAATCCAAACCCATAAAGTTGATAATTTGAATAGAACCATAACCACCCCCACAAGTTCAGAAGTATGAACCACCCCATAGGAAGACGAAAAAGATGAGTAGTGGATATGAGAGATGGCTTGATAAGTGGACATGGACGTATAATACTACTAAGAATGAGGTTGAGGAATCATTTTTGAAAGAGCCACCTTGAGTGCTTGCAGTCATCGACTGTCGGGCTAAAATGATGTTAAACAAACCACTATGTAACACTCTTTTCTACCCCACAATTTTAATGGAAAAATATTCACATTTATCAGAGTAAAATATTAAACTAAAAAAAATCACCTCAAAGGGTGTACATTTCCCAATAAATCAAATATAGGTCAAGGCTCCGTAAACAATGGGTTTTCCCAAAAGTTATCAAAAATTTCATCAAAAGGCAGCGGAACTCAAAAAGGCATAATCAAAAGTTTTCCTTGCGCCACAAGGAAATCAACATAACAAAACATCAATAAAATAAGGTTTGACTCAAAGATCCCAGCCCGATGTTACACTATCAGAGCAAGACCCTCTAAGTCAACCACAATGGTCAACGACCCAAAACTTCAAAAGTCCTCGACAACATCCACGACTAAACCTGGTCATCTGCACGTTACCCACGTGGAGACAACATTTAAACAAACAGGGTGAGTAAAACAGTTCATAATAATAAATGTAGGAAATGAATATATAAAATGACATCATTTTCATATTCAACATCATCATATTCATCAATGGGCATCAAAGGCCACAACATCATAAATTACACAAGATCATCTCATAAATGAAAATGCAACAAGAATCGTGTATGTGGTACCAATCATCACATCTCGATGGACACTGGGCCATCAACCCTCCATAAATCCCCATCAATAGGGTCGATTCTACTCGAGAACCGGAGCACATCAAAATAGCTCACATCCGCACAATTGGACTGAAGCCAAAGAAATCAAGGTCATGAACCAAAGTTTGGATGCACATGAATGCATGATGCACACATCAATAATCATCCTCATAATAACATCATAGGTGCATCGTCATTCATCAAAATCATCATCATCATACATCATGTCATCATAGAATCATTAAAACTCATGGAACAATCATCATAACTCATCATCACTACATCATAAGAATCATCATATAATCATGTACTAATCACATAAAAATCACAGTTGTACTCATTTTAATTCGTCAAAAAAATCACAACATCAAAACATCAAGGCATCACTGTACAAAATCAGAATTCGCGAAACTCTGCTACGTTCGCTAGCGAGTTCGTTGTTCGAGTCTGGGGGGAGTTTATTCGTTGTGCAAACATGAAATTACAACAAAACGCTATTACGCACCAAAACCTAAAATCAACCCAAAAGTCCAACGATTCATTTCCCCAATAACCCAAAAACATCCCTAAATCATCCCTAAGGTCTTACGGCGATAAAGGCACAAAATCTACGACTTATTAGGCCAATCCCATATCATATTCACGCTCTAATTACCATAATTTCCTTACAACTACACCATAGTCATTAGATTTTCTCACAATCTAATTTCCCTACAGGGTTAAACAAATGTCAAACCAGATCTTTGGCCACGAAGGCCTAATTTCCTTTAACCCAAATCAGTCTCGAATCTATCAGGCCATCAGTTCAAATCCCTATACGGTTAAAACCTCAACAACAGAATTTTGGCCACGAAGGCCTAATTTCCTTTATCTCAAAATCAGTCTCAACCCCTTTAAACCCCCTTAAATCGGCTTTAAACACATTGAAATCATACATTGAAAATAATGAAGGCAATACTCCTCATACCTTAATTGCCAACTCTAAGCCTTCTCCATGATTTTCAGAAAACCTTTCGAAGCTTTTGCCTCAATCCTCTTCCTCAGAGCTCTGGCCTCAATTTCTTCTCTTTTCACGGTCTAACAAGAATGAATCTTAATTCCCTCAAAATTCCTTTTTGTTAAACCTAACTTTGGGCCTTAAATTTGGGCTTTCCAGCTTCACCCTCACTAACTCCCCCTCAAATGTCCATTTTTTCCTTAATTCACTTATATTTATTTAAATTAACAATAATACCAATATATTCATATTATATACTATTATTTAAATAAATAACTTAAAAATCCATAATTCTCCATATTTCACACCAACCGCCGAAAATTACCAAAATGCGAATATTATTATTTAAATAAATTAAATAAGTATTCTAATAAATTTGGGGTGTTACACACTACGTGGGAGGTAACCCACACTTTTTGCACTAATTTGTTTTCTTTTTGTTTTATTTTTTTCAAGTTAATAAAAAGCTCATGAAGGAGGAGAAAACAAGACGAGAAGTAGTCTTGGGTGATGTTCAAGCAATGATGCAACAACTCATGTTGTAGTTCCCACCTCCCGAGTGAGGTTCTTGTGAGTTCATTCCCGTCTCTTTATTTTTATTGCATTTTTATTTTGTTTCATTTTTATGTTCATGTTTCTTTCTTATTTTTAGCTATTTTCAATATGTTTGTTTCAATAAGACTGCTCTTAAGTAGGTTTTGTAAACTAGGACCATACAAAAATATTTTCATGATAAGCTTTGATTATGGGGAAGACAGGAAAGTATATAGAGTTTGAGGGAAGAAAGGCTAGGATTATGGACATTGGGAAAGTTTTAAATCTTAGGTATTACCTGAATACCGTAGGTCTGTAACACCCCCTTCTATACCCCCAAATAAACAATTAAATCACACAAGCACGTAATAAATTTCATCATAGTAAATTAAAATATGGTATAAAAGAAGTATGCCACATCATTCACCAAAATAACATACAACACCTGCTCTATAAAAGACATGCAACAGTGGGGTAGTTCAACAGAGGAACTTAGTCCTACACCCACATCTCAATAGTTAGAAATTAAAGCGGAAGATTAAAACATTGAATTACTTAAGACATGTTATCATTTAAATACATGATTAATTTTGGTTCACAATATCATTCATGTATACAAAACATTATTAAAAGATACATACACAAAGGTATCCCAAACGAATACTATACAATCCTAACTACCCGGTGCTACATATCAGAGCATAACCGACCAAAAAGGATGAAGTTAAACTTCACAAAAGACCTCCAGCACCCTAATTTGCAATGCCTCATAGAGCATTATAAAATAGTAGAAGGGTGAGAAATATTATCATAATAGTCAAAGCATATAAATATATATACATACACAAGTATAAAACACATACTTTCACATTTCTCACCACAAATCATTCCAACCACAATATACATCACATAAAGATAAACTTCCATACAACAATACACATTAATCATGTGACTCAATGCAACTCATGCCATGTGGTACCAACACTTGTTATCATTTTTTGGTTTTTACACTTAAACCGGGTCCACGCTTCTAGACCGATAACAACAAAAGCCCGTTCCCTAAGCTTTCAAACCCACCCTTCTAGGTTTGGGACAAGTCACTAGTCTCCACGAAACTAGCAAACATTGCCTCTTGACTAAATGATGCATATGCAATCGACCACTAAATGCACTTAAGACCGTCTCGCATCTTAATCCCATGCATTCACATAATTCATCACACAAGAATTATAACATGATTGCACACACAACATATTCATATATCATCAATACATTTATCAAGCAATGCACACATATTCACAATATGTTCTCATGCATTCTATTCATATAATCTCATACAAAGAATATGTATTCATAATAATTTCACAGTCTAGGATTCACGCCATACGGCTACCCACATCATATATTTCACAGTATACAATTACTCATTTCCAACACGGATCAAACATAATCAAACAAGGAAATCAACATGGAATGGAATCACACGAAAACAAAATGATGTCACGCTCGCTGGCTTGCTCGCCTAGCGAGTCAATAGCGAATACTCGCTATCTTTTCGCCTAGTGAACCAGGTCGCGAAGGCAAACAGAAGCTACTGACTTCGCTCGCCACCTACATCGCTACAGCGAGGCTCTAGCGAATCCTTCGCCACCACACTCGCTACCACCGAACCAGATCAAATGCATTCTGCCCAAGTCTGGGACCTCTCGCTAACTATTCGCTCAACGAGTTGCTAGCGAACGTTCGCGACCTGTTCGCCTAGCGAAGGTGCTAGCGAACGTCTGCGAATTCATAAAATTCCCACTGTCACCAAGTCCTCAACTCCTCACAAAACCGACCGATTCTCACCAAACCAGTTCCATAGTCTTAGTATAACCTCCCTTGACTAAATTATATCACTTATTTCCAGTTTCTACTGTTAAAACTCGGCTCTAATGATTAAATCCAATTTGCCCTAAATGGAAGTTGTAGAAAAACAACCAACAATCTAACCCAAGCATACATAATCATAGACATTGACTAGATAATGATATTCCACACCCTTACCTCGATTAATCGATGTTTGAGAGTTGTTCTTGAGATTTTCCAACTTTTCTTCTTCTCCTTCTCTTTCTCCTTCTTCCTCTATCTTTCTTTTTCTTTCTCTTATGTTTCTATCTTCTTCCTTTCTCTCCATTTTTCCTTATAATTCTTTCCCTTCTAATTCTCTCCAACATCTATTAATTCATTTAATTAATCATACATTAATCAAACAATCCTCTTAATCATTTAATTAATATAAATAATTAATTAGTGAAAATTAGGCTGTTACAACTCTCCCCCACTTTAGGAATTTTCGTCCTGGAAAATGTTACCTGATTCGAACAACTCTGGATAAGACTCCCTCATCTGACTTTCCAGTTCCCAAGTCACACTTCCTCCATCGGATCCTCCCCAAGCGACCTTCACCAAAGCAATCTCTTTGCCTCAATGTTGCTTCAACTCTCAATCCTCTATCCGCGTAGGTGATGCCTCCACTGTCAGGTTATCTCTCACCTGCACATCATCCACTTGGACTACATGAGACGGATCCGCAATGTATTTTATCAACTGAGATACATGGAACACGTCATGAAGATTAGCAAGCGACGGCGACAAAGCGACACGATAGGCTACCTCCCCTATCCTCAGCAAAATTTAATTAGGATTGTCGCTTGCGCGAAAATAAGGTGCCGGCAAAACAGAAGAGTCGCCACCTTTCGTTATTTATCCCTCAGAGCGGGAAAGGAAACGATCGGAAAAACCTGACGAAAAAGGGTAAGACAAGGTCGTCGTAACCATTGTCTGGGTTCGGGAGTCGGTTACGCAAGGGGAAGGTATTAGCACCCCTCGCGTCCGTCGTACTCGACGGGATCCTCGCTTGTTTGTTTACTTGGACGGGTTGGTTATAATCTATCTACCTATCAAGGCTGGCTGAAAAAGAAAAGGAAAATGACTCGGTAAAGCGTCGCGCTTTATGCCTACGTATTCCCGTCTGGAACGAGAAATCAGAGTCAACGTAGTTCGGCTAACTACGGGGAAAGGTTGAAGGTTGCTCGCTAGGATGTCGCATCCTATGCCTACGTACTTTCATCTGGTATGAAAGATCAGAGCAAACGTAGTTCGGGAAACTACGGGTTATCTCCTAAAAGAAGTGTTTTTTATTGCATTTGCGATTTCAACCGCACTAGAGACTATGACCTGAGAGTGAATGCGTCGCATGTCACCCAAAGGGTACCATACTAAACATCCAGACTGTGAAAAAGAAACTCTCCCACAATCCTTTCTCAGATAGCTTAAGGCTCGTAACGTACGAAAGAAATCATTCATGATT
This sequence comes from Lathyrus sativus, assembly GCA_963859935.3. Classification (NCBI taxonomy): domain Eukaryota; kingdom Viridiplantae; phylum Streptophyta; class Magnoliopsida; order Fabales; family Fabaceae; genus Lathyrus; species Lathyrus sativus. The sequence continues at coordinate 622,081,252 of OZ012739.1, read as the reverse complement.
ACTGTATTTTAAACTGCTTCGAGATGAGAAGAGAACAGGCCCAACTAGGAGGGAGACTATCAAGTCCTACTGTTATCATGCCATGGATTCATCCTATGGTTGAGGTTTGAACAGGGAACTCCTAGATGTTGGCATGCATAGGTTTCAACCTAAAAGTCTATCATCAAATCCTTATCAAAGGAAATGAGAGTCCTAAGGGATCATGTCAATGATACACCAAAACAGACAAAGCATCAGCTTAACAGTAAAATGCATGCAATGCAAGTGAGGGAGGAAATGTGTGTGGGGTTTCAGCCTCCACAAGCTCATCTCAACCTCAAGCCAGTCATGAAATAACAGTAATCATACTGAAAAATAAACAACATGCTATCAAGCAATAAACAGTAAACTGCAATCATACAGATAAAAGAAATGAAATGCCATCAGGCAAACAAACCACATGGGCAAGGGAGCTGGGCTCTACCGAATACCCGCAAGCAAAGCCATGCAATAACAATACAAGCAGAGGGAGCAACTCAACCTCTAATGCAATCATGCTCCTAGACTGAACTTACTTTAGATGAACTTAGTCTAATGCAACAGACAAATCAGACAAAACACACAATACAGAAAAGAAGACAGAAGAAAGCTTCAGCTCCTCCAGCAGCTACTTAGTCTTCAGACTTCAGAGATCACTTGCTTTCTAGGTATCAACCCTACAACATGAGTATCAACTCATCTTCTCCCTTGAGCTTCAGCTTCTTTGATCAGCTCCACCTTCAGGCTTCACTATTTTCAGGGATCTTCAAGTATCAACTTGATCTTCACAAAGTCTTCAGACTTCAACAATCTTCAAGGAATCATCCTCTTCAAAGCTTCAGCTTCTATCTCCAATGGCTCAAATGCTCCAGCAAACAAGATTCAGTCAATAAGATGAGGTGAGGATGTTACAGTACTCACTGACTTCCAAAGGATGCCATTGAGGACTTAACATCAAAAGACAGGCTCTCTCAAAGTTCTACCTCAGAGGGCAAGGTCATTAATCCCTCCAAAGGAGAGAGGTGAATACCCTTAAGGGACTCTATGTCACAGAGAAGAAAGGAGGTGAACAAGACACTCCTTGTTTATTGCACAAAGTATTCTATCTGGGGCTCTGCCTATGCACCTATAAACCTATAAACAAAACAACAAAAGCTATGCTAAACTCCTCTGCAAGGTCTTCAAAGCTTCCATGATGATCCACAAAGTCTTCAACTCAATCTTCAAAACCCACACATTCAAAAGAGAAGGAAAGAAAACACAACAATACAACTTATGCCTTTAAGCAACACACATACTATCCATACATTCAAAAATCAATGAAAAATACTAAAACACCATGCAATATTCTAGTAAAATTCTAGGGGATTCTGTACATACTTACCCTTAACCCTATATTCCCCATACACTAATTTGGCCTATAAACCCCAAAACAAATTTGTTCAAGTCTACCCACACAACCTAAAACCCTAATTAGAGCACCTAAATGTCCAACAATCAAACTACATCAAATTTAATTTCTAAAATCCTAGTATAAAAACCAGAGACTCCTAACACCTATATCTAATTGCACAAAAAAGAATGGGGTCAAAATATGGTGGGAAACTCAAGAACAAAAATATGCAAAATCATGTATGAACTAAAAACAATTAAAAAGGCATTAAAAGGGAAAATACATGAAAAATAGCAAATAAAAAATAAAATGGCATCTTTATTTTTTATAAATTTCCAGACATTTAAATGAGTCTATAGCAAAAACAAGAATTGAAAAATATTGATTTTTCATTTTATTAGGAATTTTTGAAGATTAAAAAGAAATGAAAGAAAATTAAAAGAAGTAAAGTGAAAGGGGGTGCGAAAAGAAGGGCCAGATGGTTATATCAATTGGGCCAGCGCATGTGGGGGGTGCAGAAAGCATTCTGAGCCCAAAGTTCAACTTAAGTGGAACGCTGCGTTCCATTAAGTTCAATTTTCCCTCCGTTTCTGAGTTTAATTTCCAACCGTGCGATGAGGTCTTCAGTCAACGATTGCTAGCCTGATCCAACGATGCACACGCGTCTTCAACCTTAAGACAAGAAGCTAGGGTTTTGGAACCTCCATGGAAGCCATGCACGTATACACTTCAAGCTCTCTGTTCTCTCTCCACAAGCCATAATTCATCACGAGGTAAACATCAAAATCGTTCAGAATCTCTCCCTCTACAAGACTGTGGTCATAGTATGTTTTAAAACTCAATGTAACTCTCAATCCGATCGTGACAAGTCCTTGGTTCACTTGAAATGCACTGCAACTTATCATCATAATTCTTGCTCCAACCTATACTAATCTAACCTACACGTTATGGTGATCATTCTAAACTACAAAACTAAGTTCATCATGCACTAACCTACGAGTTTCAGATCCAAATAGTTTTAACACCCTGCTATGAACTATCACCAATTTGCACTAAACTAACCAGAAATGTTCCTCTATCATTCTACATCACATCTAAACTAACAACCTAATGTAAAACTATCTAAATCAAGCTAATGAAAGTAATTTGCACCTGGAGCAAAATCTTGGAGATGTTGATGAAGCTCGTGGATCTGATGCTTTGGATGCTTGGATCTTGATCTACTATTGCTACACTCAATTCTGTTTGCAAAACCTTGACGAATCTTGCCTTGAATCTTGAGATCTACTTGAATTTGCAACTTGTATCTTGATGAAGAAAGTGCACGAAATTGAATCAATTGCAATCAGAACTTGGTTGAATTCTACTCCATGATGATGGTTGAATATGGTGAAATCAATATTGATGATGATTGATGAAGGTTTAGTGAAATTGGGATGAAATTGCAATGAGAGAGAATGAGAGAATTTGTGAAGTGTTTGCCAAAAAAATGAGAATCCAACCCTTGCTCAATTTTCATTTCATGATTATATAGCACTCAATGGAAGTTTCCAGAACAATCTTGCACTTTCCCTTGCATTCCAAGCTTGATCCAATTTTGTTATGTTTCTTTAATCATAAGTAACCTTAAGTAACTTTCATTTTTTTCACTAAACTCGAAAATGTGCTTGAACCATTGTCTTTAGAATGTCTTTTAGACTCAAAATAATATATTGGATGACCCCATTTGGATTTATAGATCTCCCAAACCAATTTTCAAATTCAACTTTTCAAACTTATAAGCCATTTTTAGTTCATTTTTGACCAATCATGCAAATCCATGCTATGAGCTTTTACAACAATTTATGACATTCTTTCTAGACTTAAAATCACATTTTGAACAACTTTCATGTTTTGAGTTTTTCCATTTGAGGCTTGGAAATAGGAGATATGGCATTTGCTTAAAAATGACCTATAACTGACAAATGACCAAAATACCCCTGTCTTGTTCAAACCATAAGTTGAGTTCCACAAATCCTATCAAGGACTTCTACCACTCAAATTAAAGCTAAGAAGATGCCCTTAAACATTCATGTTGACCAAGAGATCATAGGAATCATCCTACTAGGGCAAAAGTTGTCTGCAAGTTGGGTAACTTTCAAGGACCCAGATTCACACACCTCAGCTGACCTGTAATTTGTCAAAACCATAACTTGAGCTATGCAACTCCTATCAAGGACTTCCACCACTCAAATTAAAGCTAAGAACAAGCTCTACAACATTCATGTTGTGGGGAAGATGAGATATCAATCACATCTAGAGCTAAAACTGCCTGGAAGATAGGGATCAAACTAGGGTTTTTTCACTGCCAATCCTCAGAAACCCTAACTCAAAACTTCTCCAACTCCTCAATCATGATGAGTTGGCCTAGGAATCATCTTTATAACATATCCATACATCATTCCATGATCTCATGGCCCCTGGATTAGGTCTCAACCTTCTCCAAATTTTCAGTTAATTTAGGGTTGACTCAGTCAAAACCCTAATTCTACCATTCATGGTTGAATCTTCTGAACTCTTGCATAGTGACTTCTCTGGGCTTCATGATGGCTATCAAGACATCTCATAGGCTTTCTCAAAACATCAAGTTCATTCTCAAAGTCTCAGAATCATCTGAGGGGCACCCACAACTCTCAAGTTATGAAGCACACAACCCTGGTCCCAACCAATTCCTCTGAAGATCTCTTGAACTGTCTGATGAAGGTATCAACTTTCAAAAACTAGATGGATAAATAATTGTTGGTCAAATTTTGGGGTGCAACAGCTGCCCCTATTCAAACGGCTTGAACCTGACTGGGTGAGAAGCGAACGGCTCTCAACCAATCAAGGTGCGAGACGATTGAATATCGGTAAACTCGAAAATTTGCCAACTGCGCGAGCACACGGTACTCTGCGGGGAACAAATCTTCGAATACTGCAATACTAGCTGCACGGCAACTAGCTGGAGAAATACTGATCTGACATTGCCGTCAGTCATCCATATTAATCTTCTGATATTGCCTTCAGACAACCACAACACCCAACATCGCCGCTGGAGGACTAACCTATCTGATATACCCAACATCGCCGCTTGAACACCAAATCACCTGACATCGCCACTGGAGAAAATACATCTCTGAATAAAGTACCCCGCATCGCCGCTGGAGAACTGCATCTGACAGAATACCCCGCATCGCCGCTGGAGAACTAAAGGATCTGCATCACCTAACATCGCCGTCAGAAGACTGGATCACCTTGACACGCCCAACGTCGCCGCTGGAAAACTGAATCTGACATCGCCGTCGGAAACAAACATCCTCTTAGAGACACTCGACATCGCCGTCGTACAAACATCATCTTTACTGGGGATTTAAAGAGTTTGACCTCGCCGTCAAACAAACATTCAACCTCGTCGTCGAACAAACATCCAACCTCGCCGCCGGACAAATGATGATCTGACCTCGCCGTCAAATCCAAACGTTCAACCTCGCCGTCGAACAAACATCCAACCTCGCCGCCGGACAAATGATGATCTGACCTCGCCGTCAAATCCAAACGTTCAACCTCGCCGTCGAAAAAACATCCAACCTCGCCGCCGGACAAATGATGATCTGACCTCGCCGTCAAATCCAAACGTTCGACCTCACCGTCGAACACACATCCAACCTCGCCGCTGGACAAAATGCAACCCTGAACAACTCTGACCTGGGGTTCACCCCTGGTGAATGGAACAAAAGGTATACTTGCGTATTTGGAACTACTCCGCTGGGAATGAGAGACTTGACCGAGCATACTCTGATCTGGGGGTCACCCTCAGAACCATAACGAACATCCAAATACTACTGCATACTGAGTTTACCGTAGAACTTCAACATCAAAGATATATGAAACCCTGGCCCCTGGCCATTTCTAGCTTCAGCTAGAAAAATCTTCAAGTATTTCTGAATATGAATGAAACCCTGGCCCCTGGCCACTCCAGATCCGCTGGAGAATCTTCAAGTATTTCTGAAGATAGATGAAACCCTGGCCCCCGGCCACTCCAGCTTCAGCTAGAAAGAACATCCTTGGCCTTCAAGGATGTAAACTTTGCCCGTCGGTAACTCTGCAGGAGGCATCTTCGACTTCAGTCTAAAGAAATGGTCCTTGGCCTTCAAGGATACATGGATATGCCTTCAGGCAACTCCGCCTCTGCTATAGAGCATCCGAGACTTCAGTCAGGGGTATACTTCGGCCTTCAGTCCGAAAAATGAATCCTAGGTCATTCATGACCTTGGGGATAACCTTGCCCTCAGGCACCTTCGCTTCAGCTTGGGAAATCTATGACTTCAGTCAGAGAAATGGTATCCTGAGCCATTCATGATTCTACGGGGATTCAAACACTTTGCCTTCAGGCAGAACTCCGCTTCAGCTGGAGAACCATCTTCGACTTCAGTCAGAAGAAAAATATCATTCACTTGATCGCCATCAATCATCTCCTCAGGACAACTGACTTGGTCTTCAGACCAACACGGATCATCTTGAATACAAAATTTGGAACCTTGTCTTCAGCCACACGTTGATTCATCAACAAGGACATCTGAGCTCACAGGAACCTTCTGATATCGCCCTCAGGCGTTTTACGAAATCAATATTCAGATTAGACATCACTGTTGGAGCAGACATATCACGCTGCTAAGGACTTCAAGAATCATCTTGGATACACAACTCCGTCGGGCACCTTCAAGAATCATCCTGAACCGATAACCATTCTGGAGACTTTATTCTGCTGGGTATTCCTGGAATCTTCCGGGGCAACTCTTGTTGGGGACGCTATTGGGTAGCTCAAGAACCATCCTAAGCAAACCATTCGGGAACCTGCACCGAGATCTTAAGAATCACCTTAAGCAAACGACCCTGCTGAGGAATTCAAGAATCGTCCTGAACTGAAGACTTCGCTGGGGATCTCAAAAATCATCTTGAGCAAGCGACTGTGGGGATTACACCGGGGTCTTAGGAATCATCTCAAGAAAGCGACCTCGTTGGAGAGAATATCAGGAATCGTCCTGAGCAACTGGTCTCTTGGTGGAACACCTGTAAGGCAAGAATGATAGTAACCTGGATCATGCTTATGATGCATATGCTTCTGCGCCATGCCCCACACGGTGGGAATGCTATGCGTTTTATGTCAAATGCTATGCAATCCTGCACAATGCTATGCAACGTTAAATGCCATGCAGTCATGCACAATGATGCGATCCCGTCCGCAAAATAAATGCCGGGAGGAGGAGACCCTTTTGTCAAGGAGACAAGAACTACTCAGGTAGAGGAATCATCCTGCTGAGGAGAATGTGGACACGCTAATATCAATCGGCCTCCGTCTGGGGAATTGATCTTCCGTTGACTGCTGTAGGGAAAACAACTTCAGTTGATCTGCTGCGGGGGGACGAAGCTCTACGAGAACTCGGACCTGCGGGTATCCATCGCGAGAATAAACTGCGCGGCCGTCTCGGCTACTCTTCTGGGGAGGATAACTCTGCGGGGAAACAACTTCAGCTGCTCCACACTCCACTGGGGAAAATCAACCATGATCTGATCAACTTCTAAGGACTCGGCTCTCTTGGTCATCTGCAAACTCGGCTGAGGAAGGAGAAGTCATTCTGCTTCGCTGGAGAGAGTGCGACTCTGGGGAAATACAACATCAGCTGCTCAATATCCGCTAGGGAACATCCACTCAAGGTCCCCACTGCTTCCAAGGATTCTGCTTTCTGCGGGCTCAGCCGGGGAGAGAAATCATTCTACCTCACTGGAGAGCACAACCTTGACGAGGAGTCTCGATTTCGCTGGGGCAGGAAGAATCACTTGACTTCGGGGGAGAGCACACTTCTGCAGGGGAACACACCATCAGCTGTTCCAACACTCTACTGGGGAAGAGGGAATCATCCAACTTCAGGAGAGAGCATGACTCTGGTGAGGAATTTCAATTCCGCCGGAGACTTTACTGGGGAAACAAGAGCTTCGGCACCCGAACACTTCCATGAAATCTGCACTTGTGACCCGGTGCTGGGGAAACGACATCATTCTTTGGTGTTCGACTCAGCTGAGAAAATGACATTCCTTCAGGATGCGTCTGCTTGGGGAAAAGAATCATCTCTGCATGGGGAGACATATCAATGCTCACTATTCTGATTCTGATTCTACGGAGGAGAGACTACTGAACTCTGCTGGAGAAGGAGGACTCGCCCTGCTTCGGGGATACGCACGGCACATTGCCTACACCTGCAACAACACAAACAAACAGACAAGGTACCCTTCTCAAAGGGGCCTATCCAGGTTATTATCTCGTGGAAATATTCAATTAATTAATTGTTTCAACAATCAATGGGCCTAGGCCCGTAAGTTTATGTATGCGCATTTTATCAAAAAACATCGGCGTTTTCATTCGCAAACAAAACAGATAAATGCTAAACAGACAAGCAAAATTGCTGAATAATGTGCATTTTATTGATGATGAACCCCTGAATGGGCAAAAATGTTTTACAACAGAGGCAAGCTCCTGGAATGAGGAAGCCGCGCAAAAAGAAAACATAAATATACATCAGTATATACAAATGTCGGCAACGAGGTGTAGACGAACACCATGAGTTGATCCCTCTAAGACCCACTCGACTTTGATACTTCTCCGACGCTTCAGCTTCGGAAGAGATTGATTCAGATAAACGGCCCTCAGGTCTTCCGAACCACTAAACAATGAAAGTCCATACGCGGAACGCAGTCATTTGCTTATTCAAATCCCTAACTTTTGCGTGAACCGCCCTTTCGGGTTTTCAGTTCACCGGGATACCCTTTTTTGCCGAAGCCGCCCAGTGTAGGTTTTCGACTTCGCGGGTGTACATTTTTTCAATATATCCCTAATTCTTGCCCGAACCTTTTATTCTGTTTTTGGTTCGCCGGGATGCCCCTTTTTTGCCTGGACTCTTTCTTTTTTGTCCAGCGGGTCTCTTTCAAGCAAAGTATTTTTTAACTGCGTCCGCGTTCACCGGGGATGCAAAATCTTCACCATCCATCGTGGATAACAACAAAGCTCCTCCTGAGAAGACCTTGCTGACGACATACGGCCCTTCGTAATTCGGAGTCCACTTGCCCCGGTGATCGGAGTGTGGCGGAAGAATCTTCTTCAGGACGATATCACCCGTCTGAAAGCTTCTAGGACGCACCTTCTTATCATAAGCTTTCTTCATTCGGCTTTGGTACAGACGACCAAATGCAATCGATGCTAACCTCTTCTCGTCCATCAGGCTGAGTTGGTTCAAGCGATTCGTAATCCATTCTGCCTCGTCGAGTTTCACATCAACCAAAACTCGCAAAGAAGGAATCTCCACTTCTAACGGTAGGACAGCTTCCATACCGTACACCAAGGAGAAAGGAGTTGCCCCGGTCGACGTACGCACCGTCGTACGATAACCGTGCAAGGCAAACGGCAGCATCTCGTGCCAATCTTTATACGTCACAACCATCTTTTGAACAATCTTCTTGATGTTCTTGTTGGCCGCTTCAACAGCGCCATTCATCTTCGGCCGGTAAGGAGATGAGTTGTGGTGTTCAATCTTGAAGCTCTGGCACAGCTCCTTCATCATCTTGTTATTCAAATTCGAACCATTATCAGTAATGATTCGTTCGGGAATTCCATAGCGATAGATGATGTCCTTCTTTATGAATTTAGCTACCACCTGCTTGGTTACATTAGCGTACGAGGCTGCCTCCACCCATTTGGTGAAGTAGTCGATAGCTACCAGAATAAAACGATGACCATTGGATGCAGTGGGCTCGATCTTGCCTATCATGTCGATGCCCCACATGGAGAACGGCCAAGGGGAGGACATGACATTCAATGGGCATGGCGGCACATGAACTTTATCAGCATAAATCTGGCATTTGTGACATTTCTTCGCGAATCTGAAGCAATCCGACTCCATCGTCAGCCAGTAATACCCTGCTCTCAGGATCTTTCTCGTCATGGCATGCCCGCCGGCGTGCGTACCAAATGTGCCCTCATGGACTTCCTCCATGAGCATACTTGCTTCTTTCTCATCTACACATCTGAGTAGCACGAGATCGTGGTTTCTCTTATACAACACTCCATCAGGATTGAGATAAAAGTTTCCAGATAGCCTCCTTAGAGTCTTCTTATCCTGGGTTGACGCACCCGCAGGATACTCCTTAGTCATAAGGAAGGTCTGGATGTCGTGGAACCATGGCTTGCCGTCAGCGGCATCCTCGATTGCGAAGACAAATGCTGGCCTATCAAGACGCGAAAGCACAATTCTTGGAGCCTCATTCCAATAATTGACTTTATACATTGAAGCCAACGTGGCTAAGGCATCAGCCATTTGATTTTCAGCCCTGGGTACATGATGGAGTTCCACTCGATCGAAGAACGGAAGCAGCCTCCTGGCATAATTCATGTACGGCACTAAATTCGCTTGACGAGTTTCCCACTCCCCTTTAATCTGATTGATTACAAGCGCTGAGTCACCATATATGTCTAGATTCTTGATTCTCAAATCAATTGCCTCTTCTAGACCCATAATACAGGCTTCATACTCGGCTTCATTGTTGGTAACTGGAAACGTCAGTCTCGTAGTAAACGGGATGTGGGATCCGTGAGGAGTCGTGATGATAGCCCCGATACCACTTCCATAGGAATTAACCGCTCCGTCGAATATCAACTTCCACTGAGACTTCCTATCTGGCCCCTCATCGGGCAATGGCTCATCACAGTCCTTCGCTTTGAGAAACATAATATCCTCGTCAGGGAATTCGAACTTCATCGGCTGGTAGTCTTCGATTGGCTGTTCGGCAAGGTAATCAGACAATACGCTTCCCTTAATGGCTTTCTGAGAAACGTACTGAATATCATATTCTGTTAACACCATTTGCCATATGGCAATCCTGCCCGAAAGAGCCTGCTTCTCGAAGACGTACTTGATCGGATCCATCTTCGAAATCAGCATAGTGGTGTGATTGAGCATATACTGTCGTAGACGTTTGGCAGCCCAAGCTAGTGCACAACACGTCTTCTCCAGCATCGAGTATCGAGATTCACACTCAGTAAACTTTTTACTCAAGTAATAGATGGCATGCTCTTTCCTGCCCGTCTCGTCGTGCTGACCGAGAACACACCCCATACTGTTCTCCAGAACCGTCAGGTACATGATTAATGGCCGTCCAGCCACTGGGGGTATCAAGATTGGAGGTTCTTGAAGATACTGCTTTATTTTATCGAATGCCTTCTGGCAATCCTCATTCCAGGTAATCGCCTGATTTTTCTTCAAAAGCTTGAACATCGGTTCACAAGTGGCCGTAAGCTGAGAGATAAACCTTGCAATGTAGTTTATTCGACCCAGGAAACCACGAACTTCTTTCTCTGTTCTCGGCGCTGGCATTTCTTGAATAGCTTTTATTTTCGCAGGATCAACTTCAATACCTCGTTCACTAACGATAAACCCCAATAACTTTCCGGACCGCACTCCGAAGGTGCACTTGCTAGGATTCAGCCTCAGCCTGAACTTCCTAAGCCTTTCAAACAGCTTCAACAAATTGACCAGATGCTCTTCCTCCGTTTGGGACTTTGCAATCATGTCATCAACATAGACCTCGATCTCATGATGAATCATATCATGAAACAAAGTTACCATTGCCCGCTGGTAAGTGGCCCCTGCGTTCTTCAGACCGAAGGGCATTACCTTATAGCAGAATGTGCCCCAGGGGGTGATGAACGTCGTTTTCTCCATGTCCTCCGGTGCCATCTTAATCTGATTGTAACCGGAGAAGCCATCCATGAACGAAAACACAGAAAACTGGGCTGTGTTGTCGACCAACACATCGATATGAGGCAACGGGAAATCATCCTTAGGGCTCGCCCTGTTCAAGTCCCGATAATCGACGCACATGCGTACCTTACCGTCCTTCTTCGGTACAGGCACAATGTTGGCGACCCACGGAGGGTAAGTGGTAACGGCTAGAAATCCTGCGTCCAACTGCTTCTGGACCTCTTTGATTTTTACAGCCATGTCTGGTCTCGTCCTCCTGAGCTTCTGCTTGACTGGAGGGCAATCTTCCCGCAACGGCAAGCGATGAACCACGATATCAGTGTCAAGTCCGGGCATATCCTCATATGACCAAGCAAAGACGTCACTATACTCTCGAAGCATCTCGACCAGTCTATGCTTGACATCATTCTGCAGCGCAGCCCCTACTCTGACATTTCTGACGAGCTCTTCAGAACCCAGATTTATAATCTCAATATCTTCCTCATGAGGCAGAACAACTTTTTCCTCTTGTCTCAACAAGCGGGCCAACTCTTCCGGAAGGTCTTCGTCTTCATCAATCTCATCCTCGGCTTGATAGATCGGGCAATCAAAGTCGTAGTTGTCGCTACTGCGAAAATCGGCGCCGGCTTAACAGAAGAGTCGCCACCGTGCGTTATTTATCCCACGGGAGGGAAAGGAAACGCTCAGAGTAAACCTCGCACAACACGGGAAAGGTATGGTCGTCGCAACCAAAACCTGGATTCGGGAGTCGGTTACGCAAGGGGAAGGTGTTAGCACCCCTCACGTCCGTCGTACTCGACGGGATCCACGCTTGTCTTCGGATATGGATTGTTATTCTATCTACTCTACAGGTTAGGGTTAAAAAAGAAAATAAAATGAAAATAAAAATGACTCGGCAAAGTATCGCACTTTATGCCTACGTATTCCCGCCTGGAACGAGAAATCAGAGTCAACGTAGTTCGCCTACCTACGGGAAAGGAGGGGAAGGTTGCTCGCTAGGACATCGTATCCTATGCCTACGTACTTTCATACAGCATGAAAGATTAGAGCAAACGTAGTTCGGGCCACGTACGACACAAGTCTGTCTTGGTTAATTTTATTCCTTCTGAAAAAGGTTTTCTTGATTAGCAGTCCCGACGGACAAAAATGATGTCTTGATGAGTTCACATTCTTTTACGGAAGAAGTGTCTTTTATTGGGTTTGAAATCTTTATATGTTTTTCTGTTTGTTTTGAGGAAGAAAGAGACAGAACTCTAACCTACGGTTGCGAAGGGAAACAAACTAACCTAATGTTATCATGCATGGGTTAAGACCTAGTGTCTATCATGCTCCTCTCTTGCACAGAGAGAAACAGAGATCCTACGGGATAGGCAGAAACATAAACAATAACAGACATAATAAAGCGGTAAAATGCATGGATGCAACAATACAAGCTAGGCAAGGGAGTCCCACTCAACCTCGAACCTAGAAAACAATAGGCAAAAGTGAACAGATTTCACTTTCAACCCAACAGGGTAAACAGCAAACAATACAGTCAGGAAAACCAATCAATACATCAAGAAATGAAATACAGCAAAAATAAACAGCATCAGCAGCTCTGAATCAACATCTGACTTCAAGTAATCTCCACTCAGTTACAGGCTTCAACAAGCATCAATCTCCATCTTCATGACCTTCAGGCAAGGGCTTTGATCATCTGTCTTCCATCTGCAATGGCCTTTCTTCATGTCTTAGGCTAGGATGAACATCAGTCAACCAGATGAGGTGAATGAATGTTAAACAGTTAATTACCTACCAAGGGTGGTTCATCAACTGTTAACATTAAACAGAAAGTTTCCTCTCAAAAGTTCTATCTTTCAAATATATTCACTGATCCTTCCAAAGGAAGTAGGTGGATATTTGAAAGAGACTTTGAATCATAGAGAAAGGATAGAGGCAAACAAGGCCCTCTATGTTTGAGAAGCAAGCTTTCTAACCTAGAGCTCTGCCTAGCTCCTAAACCCTAGTCTCCTCAGCAGCTGCTAGCAATAACCTCCTATTCAACTCTGGCAATTGCTCTTCAATCTCTGGATCTCCAATGGTCTTCATCTCCTCAAGTCTTCAGCTCTCCTAAGTCCCCAGACAATCCCAATACCCACACAAGCAAGCAATAATCCCCAGAGGGCACACCACACCAGTCAATCAGACATACACAGAGTATTGATAGCAGTAGGGGAATCCTAACTTTTTCTAAGGGGATCTAATAACTACCCATAGCCCCTATAGTCCCATAACTAAACTAGTCAAACCCTAAGTCCTAAGGGAAAAGAATCAAATCTCCTAAGTCATCACCTAAAACCCTAATTTTATCCATGTTATTCATACTTACACTAAGCACCTAAATTTAATTTCTAAAAAATGGGAACTAAATTGAATCTACAAGTTCAATGTCTAACCTAAACAACCTAAAAAGAATGGATGAAAAATATGAAAGTATCTAATAGAACAAAAATTAATAAAATCATGTATGAAATGAAACCATTTAAAATGTCATTTATTTAGAAAATATGGGAAAAATATCAAATAAAAAATAAAATGCAATTTTTATTTTTTATAATTTTCTAGACATCCTAAAGAAAATAATGCAAAAAGAATGAATTAAAAATGAGGATTTTGCTATTTATTATGAATTTTAGAAGATGCATGAAAAAATTAAAGAAAATAAAAGAAATATAAAGAAATAAAAGGGAGGGGGTGAGAATAGCAAGGAAACCAAGTTAAGCGCGTTGGGCTTATTAACATGGGGGGTGTAGATAGCGCTCTGAGCCCAATTCCCCCCACTTAATGAAACGCTGCGTTTCATTTCTGAAGCTTCCCTCCGTTTTGAACTTTAAACCACAGCCATCAGATTACATCCCAAGTCCAAGTCAAACCCTGGATCGTGTGGCTCTGACTTCATCTTCAACCTTAGAAACCCTAGGGTTTCTGCAACTTCACCATCGTGCATGAACTTTCCACTTCCCTGTTCTCCCTCAATCCTCCATGAAAGCTCTCACTGTAAAAACCAAAAACACTCCAATCTCTTCCCTCTACACAGCCATGTCATTACTTTCTTCTAAAACTCAAGCAATAATGCAATTCGATAGGTGCACCAGATCGGATCCATCATTCTCCACTGATATTGATCCTCTCAATTCTCTCTGGAAATCATCCTAAACTAATCTACAACTCACCCTGGTCATTTTAAGCACTCAATCCAAGATTATCTCACACGATTCTTGCCATTCTAAGCTTCATCAGAAATGGTGCATCATGATCAATGTCCATGAAACTTGCTCAAACTTATCAAAATCAATCATCTCACTTATCCTAACCAGTCTATACTAACAATTCCCTAAAATTCTCATTAAATTATGCAATTCGAATGAGGTTACCAACCTGTTATGATGCTGAAAACAGTTATGGAATACACTTGATCCAATGCTTGAAAGGAGGGGAAATTGATCAGTGATCTTGGAAATGAGTTCTGTATGCAATCAGAGAAGCTCCAAGGCTTTGAATCTTCTAGTTCCAAGGTTCTTGCACTTTGAATGATGATGATGAATAGCACAATTCCTTTCTCAATTTGCCAAAGAAATGTGTGGATTCTGACCTTTGTGTGATGATGATGAAGGTTGAATCAAGAATGCTGAAGTTTGGTGAGAGATTGAAGGAATTTGAGAGGCTTATGCAAGAATGAAAAATGAGTGAAAATGGAGGTTTTGAACAAAGTAGTAGCACCAACCCTTGCATGATTCAGCTTGCATGAATATATAGGTGATATAGGAACCTCCTAGAACATTGGAGAAGTTTCCCTTACACTTTTCCCTTTCAATTTGGATTATGTTACTTTTAATTCAAGCAACCATGGATAATTCACAAATCATGACCTAAGCTCAAAATTCCACTTTATCCAAAGTCTTTAGAATGCCTTTTCCATTCAAAATGACCTATAATTTTGCATCATTTGGCCAAGATATGAAAAATATCATTTTCTAAGCCATTTTCCTTCATTAAATTCACCAATTTTGAAACCTTGTGCTATGGACATTTCCAATCTCTCATGGTCACTTTTCTAGACTCAAAATGTCATTTGGAGCAAGTTTGATTTTGTAAGTTTTTCCATTTGAGACCTCCTTGTATGAGTTTTGGACATAGGTTAAAATGACCTGTAATTCACAAATGACCAAAATACCCTTTGCTTGCCAAGACCATAAGTTGAGTTCCACACATCCTATGAGGGCATACTATACCATTCTAGAAAGCTAAGACAATGAGGAACAATTATTATGTTGACCAGAAATTCATTTGAAATCTCCTTGAGGGGTAAAAATTGCTTGGAAGTCAAGTCACTTTCACAGACAAAATTTCAGATACCTCAGATGACCTGTAACCTGCAAGGACCATAACTTGAGTTCTATAAATCTCCTTAATGTCTTCCACCACTCAAATTAAAGGTCTTGAGATCCTATACAAGTTTCATGTTGGCCAAGGATCCATTTGAAGCTTGCATTTTGACTTATCTTGCTTGGAAATTTGACCTAAACTAGGGGATTTTACATAGAAACCCTAATTTAGAACCTCCTCTTCTCCTTGATTTCTCTTGAATTCTTCTTAGCACAACAACATATCTTTATCCTCCATGTCAAATGATGAACCCCACATTTCTCCAATAGCCCTTAATGCCTTTAAATCAATCAATTGACCTAGGGTTGACCTAGGGTTGACCCAGATGAAACCCTAGTTGACTGTCTTCAACTGCAATTCTTGTGATCACCTCAACAACTTGTTTTCTTCTCCAAATGACTTTCTAAGCCTCCCATGATGTCTAGATGCTCTCCATGCCTTCCATTCACAGCTCACAACCCCCTTTATGATCCCCAGATACCCTCAGATGGGAGATAGACTCAAGGCTTGATTTGCTGAACTCTCTGCTCTCAAATTCTTTTCTGATGACTTGAATGAGATGGAATTAGGATAATATCCTCTTGATAGGCCTCTAGAGATGAGAATAATGATTGGTCCCCTGTTGAATGACTTGCTATGCTTATGCTATGCAGATGGTTAGTCTATGCAAATGCTAATGATATTGCAACATAAACCAAATGAATAAGGTTGGGCAAATTCTAGGGTGCAACAGCTGCCCCTATTCAAGCGACTTGGACCCGATTGGGTGAAGAGCCCGGAGCCTTCAGAGATTCGCGGTACGAGACGGTTGAATACTAAGAAAACCCGAAAATTTGCCAACCGCAGAAATAAACTGCACCCCTGCTTGGGGTAACGACATTCATCAGCTGAATAGGACTGTTACGGCAACCCACTGATCTCGTGCGACCGTGCTGGGGATTCTTCTCATCATCCTGAAAAAGATTGAATCATCGGAAAACTTCGTCCTTTGCTTGTCCACGTCAGGACTCTGTCTGCTGTCAACACGAAGAGAGCTCAACTAAAACCTGTCCACGTTAGAACTCCGCTTGCCGTTAACCCAGAAAATCTCGGCAACTCCGCTGGGGAATAATTTGTCCGCATTTTATCAGGAATAAATCATCCATGTTAGGAATAAAATCTTGTCCACGTTAGGAATAACATCGTCCACGTTAGGACTCACCCTTCCACGTAAGGAATAACCGTTCCACGTTAGGAATAACACCGTCCACGTTAGGACTCACCTTTCCACGTTAGGAATAAACTTCTTTCCACGTAAGGAATCCATTTTTCTTCCACGTAAGGAAACACCTTTATCTTTCCACGTAAGGAAACAATCTTCTTTCCACGTAAGGAATACTATATAAATCTGTCCACGTAAGGAATACAATTCTCAATCTGTCCATGCGGGGACTCCAACCTTTCTGAATCTGTCCACGTCATGGCTAAACTTTCCATCTTTCCACGTCAGGAATCAACCTTCTTTCTTCCACGTTAGGAATAACTCCTTTGATCTGTCCGCGTCAGGACTAAACTCTTCCACGTCAGGAATAATCTCTTTCTTTCCACGTCAGGAATCAATCTTGATATGTCCGCGTGAGGACTCAATCTTTCCACGTGAGGAAACCCATTTTTCCATGCAAGGAATCTCATCTTTCCACGTTAGGAACTGACCTCTTTTCCCATGTAAGGAATAAACTTGTACACGTCAGGACCCCTCTTTCGTCTTGATTTGTCCATGTCAGGACTCAGGCATCTTCGACCTGCCGAGGAAATAAGACTTGTCCACGTAAGGACTCACGCCCTTGTCTGATCTGTCCCCGTCAGGACCCATGCTTTGCCAACACGAAGAAAGATAACTGCTGAGAGGAACTGGTCCACGTCAGGACACCAACACAAAGAGTAATCACTTTTGTCAATGTCATGACCTCCCATTCCACCAATTTCGAGAACCCGACTCTGCCCACGTTAGGACTAACACACTTCACCAGCCCGTGGAAAATAAACCTGTCCACGTTAGGACGCCCACTTCTGAAGAAATCCCGTCAATATAGGAATAAGTTGTCTACGTCAGGACTTGGTTCTCCATTGATCCCCACCCACAAACTTCTTAGCACCAACGTGACAGCGACTTTGGGGCGGACTTTACTGGGAATATCTGGGAATCAACTACCGGATGTCTGTTCTGGTGACCGGAGGCAACTTCTGAAATTCTGATTCATGAAGCCCTTTTAACGACGAATAACTCTGCTTGGAGATAAAGAGAACCTTATCCTGGTAACTCTGTGGGGAGTACAGCCGAAACTGACATTATCATTGAATATCTCATGCCGAGACCTTGAGTGTTTGGTAGTTCATTTGAGCAAGTGCTCTCTCCACCTGAACTGCTATAATACAGAAACTGCTTCAGCAAAATTAAATGCTGAAGATAATGCCAACTCCGCTGGGTATAGCCAGATGCTACAGAATCATTCCAGCAAAAATAAATGTTGGAAGGGCGAAGTCACCCATGCTGGGAAGTTGGGAGCTCGACCCAAACACCCTGTTGAGGTAACCCCTTGCTGGGGAATATGACTTTGCTGAGGAATAGCAGGTATGCCAAGTATGATTGGACTTCTCTGCTGGAGAGTGAACTGATATTACACGGTATCCTTGACAAAATAAATGACAGGACCCACCACCAACTCTGCCGGGGAGAGTCTTGATCTTCGAATTCCACTGGGAGGAAAAAAAACATTTGCTGAAAGGAGAGAACTCCGCTGGGGGAAATCCACTGACTCTGCTGGGGGGAGAGTGAATGACCCTGCGGGGAAATTTGAACCTGCCTGAGTACAGCCTTACGATCTTGGAATCGTCAATCCCTTTTTTTGCACACGCTACGACTAGATGGAGAGTCCGATCCTTCTTCAGGAAGAACCTGCGTGACCTGCGCGAAGGCTGAGTCTTTCGTTATTGCAATCTTTCGATCATCTTCCTCGTACGGTTATGAAACCTGCAACAACACAAACAGGACAAGACAAGCCTATGCAACCAGATCAATTCAGGTTAGTGACATTATTTTCAGTTAATTCGAAGCTTTAGCAACTGTTGGCAAGGGCCAGTGACGTTATACACACGATAGTTTCATCAACTTAGGCGTTAATCATGCACAAAACAGTAAAGAACAGTGTCAAGTACTGAATAACGTATTTTATTGATTGGGCCCCTGAATGGGCGGAGTTTTGTACACGGGATGTAACTCCTGAAATGAGGAAGCTACATAAAGCAAATATACAAATATACAAGTATGCACAAGAAGCACAAATATTGACAACTTAAATTTGTACACATGTCGGCAACGGGATGCAGATGAACACCACGAACTGATCCTCCCATGACTCGCCCGACTCTAATGCTTTCCCGGTATCCCCACTTCTGAAGAGATTGTATCCAATAACTGGCTCCTCAACTGTATTCTCCCGCATTGATGCTTATTGCACTTATCAAATTCGGACCGCAGTCATTTGCTTTTCAAATCCCTAACTTTTGCGTGAACTGCCCTTTACGGGTTTTCAGTTCACCGGGATACCCTTTTTTGCCGAAGCCGCCCAGTGTAGGTTTTCAACTTCGCGGGTGTACCTTTTTTCAGTTTTATCCCTAATTTTTGCTCGAACCTTTCATTCTGTTTTTGGTTCGCCAGGATGCCCCATTTTTGCCTGGACTCTCTTTTTTCTGTCCAGCGGGTCTATTTTAAGCAAAGTATTTTTTAACTGCGTCTGAATTCACAGGCGACGTGAAGTCTTCTCCGTCCATGGTGGACAACAACAACGCTCCTCCTGAGAAGACTTTTCTGACAACGTATGGCCCTTCGTAGTTGGGGGTCCACTTGCCCCTGTGATCTGCCTGTGGCGGGAGAATCCTTTTCAACACAAGGTCGCCCGTCTGAAAGCTCCGAGGATGTATCTTCTTGTCATATGCTTTCTTCATTCGGCTCTGGTACAAACGACCGTATGCTAGAGAAGCTAGCCTCTTCTCATCCATCAAACTCAGTTGATTCAACCTGTCTTTCACCCATTCTGCCTCGTCCAGCTGAACATCTCGCAATACCCTCAGAGAAGGGATCTCAACTTCTAATGGTAGCACCGCTTCCATTCCGTATACTAATGAGAACGGGGTTGCCCCGGTTGATGTGCGTACCGTCGTACGATAACCGTGTAAAGCGAAAGGTAGCATTTCATGCCAATCCTTATAGGTCACCACCATTTTCTGAACGATCTTCTTGATATTCTTATTGGCCGCCTCAACGGCGCCATTCATCTTGGGTCGGTAAGGGGAGGAGTTGTGATGTTCGATCTTGAAATTCTGACAGAGCTCCTTCATCATTTTGTTATTAAGGTTCGAACCATTGTCCGTGATTATCCGCTCGGGAATCCCATATCGGCAAATGATATCTCTCTTGATGAATCTGGCCACCACTTGCTTCGTTACATTTGCGTAAGACGCCGCTTCCACCCACTTGGTGAAATAATCGATTGCTACTAGAATGAACCGGTGCCCATTAAAAGCCGTCGGCTCGATCTTTCCAATCATATCGATTCCCCACATCGAGAATGGCCATGGCGATGACATTACATTTAGGGGACTTGGAGGCACATGGATCTTATCAGCATAGATTTGGCACTTGTGACACTTCCTCGCAAACTTGAAACAGTCAGTTTCCATAGTCAGCCAAAAATAACCTGCCCGCAGCAGTTTTCTCGTCATAGCATGTCCACCAGCATGCGTACCAAAGGTACCTTCATGTATTTCCTCCATGAGAAGCTTTGCCTCTTTTTCGTCTACACAACGCAACAGCACCAAATCGTGGTTTCTTCTGTATAAGACGTCATCCGGATTCAAATAGAAATTGCCCGCTAATCTCCTTAGAGTCTTCTGATCCTGACTGGATGCCCCAGCCGGATACTCTTTATTTTTCAGGAAATTAAGGATATCAAAATACCATGGTTTGCCATCAGATGCTTCATCAATAGCAAATACATAAGCTGGCCTGTCAAGCCGAGAGATAATGATTCGGGGAGCTTCGTTCCAGAAGTTGACCTTGTACATGGAAGACAAAGTGGCGAGGGCGTCAGCCATTTGATTCTCCGCCCGCGGTACATGATGCAATTCAACCTTGTCGAAGAAAGGCAACAATCTCCTTGCATAATTCATGTAATGTATCAAATTGGGCTGCCGTGTCTCCCATTCCCCTTTGATCTGATTCACCACCAGAGCTGAGTCTCCGTATACGTCTAAATTCTTGATTCGCAAATCAATGGCTTCTTCAAGCCCCATTATACAAGCTTCGTATTCGGCCTCATTATTGGTAACAGCAAAGGTCAACCGGGCAGTAAACGGGATGTGCGACCCGTGTGGCGTAGTGATGATTGCCCCTATTCCGCTACCGTAAGCATTCACAGCTCCGTCAAATATCATCTTCCATTTGGAACCCAACTCTGGTCCCTCGTCTGGCAACGGCTCTTCACAGTCTTTCATCTTTAGGTACATGATATCCTCGTTAGGAAAATCAAACCTCATCGATTGGTATTCTTCAATAGGCTGCTCCGCCAGATACTCAGACAGCACACTCCCCTTTATAGCCTTCTGCGAGACGTATTGAATATCATATTCAGTCAAGACCATCTGCCAACGGGCAATTCTACCTGACAACGCTTGCTTTTCAAATACATATTTGATAGGATCCATCTTCGAGATGAGCATGGTTGTATGATTCAGCATGTACTGCCTCAAACGCTTGGCGGCCCAGGCTAGCGCGCAACAAGTTTTTTCCAGCATTGAATATCGAGATTCACAATCTGTAAATTTCTTACTCAAGTAATAGATCGCATGCTCTTTTCTCCCCGTCTCGTCGTGTTGACCGAGAACACAACCCATGCTTCCCTCAAGAACCGTCAAATACATTACCAAGGGTCTACCTACCACTGGGGGTATCAAAATAGGAGGCTCCTGCAAATACTGCTTTATTTTATCGAACGCCTTTTGACAATTTTCGTTCCACGTTACAGCTTGATCTTTCTTCAACAGCTTGAATAATGGTTCGCACGTAGCAGTCAGGTGAGATATGAACCGGGCAATGTAGTTCAACCTCCCTAAAAACCCGCGCACCTCTTTTTCTGTTTTAGGCGTCGGCATCTCTTGAATTGCTTTTATTTTAGCAGGATCGACCTCTATTCCTCTTTCGCTTACGATAAACCCCAGCAGTTTACCCGATCTCACCCCGAAGGTGCATTTGTTAGGATTCAGTCTCAGCCTGAACTTCCTAAGCATTTTAAATAACTTCAACAGATTCACCAGATGCTCCTCCTCTGTCTGGGATTTGGCAATCATATCGTCCACATAAACTTCGATCTCTTTATGCATCATATCATGGAAAAGAGTCGTCATCGCACGCTGATATGTTGCCCCGGCATTTTTCAAACCAAAGGGCATCACTTTGTAGCAAAATGTTCCCCAAGGCGTTATGAAAGTGGTCTTCTCCATATCCTCTGGCGTCATTTTAATCTGATTATAGCCTGAAAAGCCATCCATGAAGGAGAATACGGAGTATTGAGCAGTATTATCAACTAACACGTCAATGTGAGGAAGTGGAAAATCGTCTTTTGGGCTTGCTTTATTCAAATCTCTATAATCCACGCACATTCGAACCTTGCCATCTTTCTTGGGCACTGGTACGATGTTGGCAACCCATGAAGGATACTTCGTCACAGCCAGGAAACCAGCGTCCCACTGTTTCTGAACTTCCTCTTTGATCTTCATTGCCCTATCTGGTCGAGTTCTGCGAAGCTTTTGCTTGACCGGCAGGCAATCTTCTTTCAGTGGCAGGCGATGCACAACCATATCTGTATCGAGCCCTGGCATATCCTCATACGACCAAGCGAATACATCACTATACTCTTGGAGCATTTCAACCAGTCTTCGCTTGATATCACTTTGTAGTGCGGCTCCGATACGAACATTCTTCTCAACCCCTTCCGACCCCAAATTAATAATTTCGATGACCTCATCGTGAGGCAGAATGGCTCTTTCCTCTTGCCTCACCAACCAAGACAGTTCTTCAGGAACGTCACTATCTTCGACAACCTCTTCTTCAGCCTGAAACACCGGGTGCTCAAAGTCGGGACGAGTCATAGGTGGTTCAAGGATGTCATCTGAAAATGTTATCCTGCAAAAGGAACGGTTAAGCGCTTCAAAATGCGTATAAAGCGAACGACCACGTTGCCATTTTATTAAAAAAATACAAAACAAGAAAGACAGGGATTACAGTATTTGCACATGAAAAAACGCCATTTATTCAATGATTAACGCGCAATGTTTATAACAACACAGTCCTAAGCAAATCCTGATGCCTCGGGCAAGACATCAGATTATTCAACAATTAATAAAGCAAAGCATTACTGTTTAAAAGTCACAGGAACAAGCTCCTGAATAGACCAGTTGCACAGTCCTTGTCCTAGCGTGCTTGGATGAATCCAGGCATCCATATCACAGTCGCTGTCTCCTTCATCAGACTCCGAAGCAGCATTGACAGTTTCATGACATACTCCATTGGCAAGGATGGTGATTGGCTTTCTGAAACGGGGTGCCCCCACGGAAGGGGTTGATGATGACGGTTGGTACCCCAGCCCGAACCGGTCCATCTTCACAGGAATGTCCAGCACTTTACCCCAGCCCTTGGCTTCTCCTGCTTCCACTAGAGCTTGAGCTTCTTTATACGATGAAACGGCTATCTCTGGCACTTTGCTCGGCCCGGGACCCTTGTCCTTGATGCGCAAACCTTCGAATTCCTGGCAGGGCGTTTCGTGGATCTCTCCGTCGACTTCCACATATTTAAATGAAGATAGATGGCTGACCAGGATGTCCTCTTCTCCGCACACGGTGACTACGCTGTCTCCAACCATATATTTTAACTTCTGATGCAGGGTGGACGTGACTGCCCCTGCTCCATGAATCCAGGGTCTTCCAAGCAAGCAGCTGTACGCAGGCTGTATATCCATGATATAAAACTCCGTTGCAAACACTTCCGGCCCCACCTGCAGAGGCAAGGTAATCGATCCAAAGACTGTTCTCCGCGTGCCGTCAAACGCTCTGACTACCAAGTCGCTAGGTGTGCACAAGATTCCTCTAACATCCAACTTCATCATCGCCTTCTTGGGCAGCACATTCAAAGATGACCTGGTGTCAACCAAGACGTGTGACATTACCGATCCTCTACACTCAACAGATACGTGCAGTGCCATATTATGATCTCTCCCTTTCGGAGTCAAGTCAAAATCAGTAAATCCCAGACTGTGGCCTGCATTCACATGTGCCAACACTCCTTCTAGCTGGTTTACGGAGACGTCTTGGGGTACAAAAGAAGTATCCAGGACTTTCAGCAACGCGTTTCTGTGAGCTTCCGAACACAACAGCAATAACAGGATAGATATTTTGGACGGCGTCTGCTGCAGATGCTCCACAATCTTATAATCACTTTTCCGAATCAAACGCATGAACTCTTCTACGTCTTTCGATGCCGATTCTTTGTCACTTGCTTGCACCGGAACGTTCTCAACTGCTTTCCCTTTTCCTTTCGCTAGTCTTTCGGCCTCCACTTCGGGGGATATAAAGATCCTACCACTCCTCGTCATACCTCCCGAACCAACAACGTTATCCACAGTCTCGGCTGGCTGCTTATTAACATCAATTTTTATCCCGTCACAATACACCTCCAACCCATATGACCATGGGACTACTTTCGTGTTCTCGTACGGGATTGGCCCGGCCTTAGTTATGGTGATCGGTGTGCGCTGAGCTGGTGCTGCAATAGTGATCGTCTTCCGAGGAATTGTCACAGTGGCCACATCATTCTGATTTTCTACTACTGCCCCTGCGGGCTCTTCAGTGGCTGCTTGATCAAACTGCAATGTACCTTCATCAATTAAAGCCTGAATGCCTTTCTTCAAATCACCACACCCCCCGGCTAGGGTCCAACAGTCTAAGCAATACTCGTTACATCCGGGGTAAACACCCCCTTGTAACAGTCGACTCTTTATCTCGCTCAACGGCGTCTTCAAATCTTCAACATTCATAACTAGATTCAACCCTTCCTCAGTTAGAATGGCATTTGCCCCATGATTAGGCATGGGTTTCTGCACTATATTCGGACCTGCCGTTCCGAAATTGATAGTCTTATTGTCCAAAAGATCCTGCACAACGTGCTTAAAAGCGTGGCAACCTTCTATATCGTGGCCCGGAGCCCCAGAATGAAACTCGCAGTGCCGGCTTGCATCGTAACCAAACGGGGGAGCTCCCGTTATTGGTGCCAGAGTTCTTTTCTCTACCAGGTTTAATCCCAACAATGTCTGCAACAAGTCTGCATAGGTTGAGGGAGGCTTCTCAAACACTCTTCTCGGTTTACTACCCTGGAATCTTCGCGGAGCCTGCTGTGCCCCCTGCTGGGGCTGCTGCTGCTGTTGCATTAGTTGTTGCTGAGCCGGTTGTTGTTGCTGGAGTGGTTGTTGTTGATACGGGATAGTAACACTCGCCACCTGCTGCGGCTGATGATATTGGTTTCGACCTCTGCCTCTGCCTCGGCCTCGGCCTCCAAATACTGCGCTTGCCTCGCCCTGACGGCGCCCACCATAAGCTTTCCTATTACTGCCGGATGCAGTTGATTCCTCGACTTGGAACTTTCCTTGCTTAATATTACGTTCAATCTTTTCTCCCATCAGAATCAGGTCTGAAAAACTGGCCAGAGACGTGTGAAACAACATGTCATGAAACAGTCCTGTGAATGTGCCGACAAACATGTCATTCATTTCCTTATCTTCTACTGGAGGACGGACCCTGGCAGCCATATCGCGCCACCTTTGCGCGTACTCTTTAAAACTCTCCCCCTTCTTTTACGACAGCCCGGCCAATTGGACCCGATTGGGTGCCAAGTCGTTGTTATACTTGTAGTGAGCTACAAATGCCTCAGCTAACTGCTTCCACGTCTTGATATCAGTTGGCTCCAATCCCATGTACCACTCTAGGGAAGGGCCCGACAGACTATCCTGAAAGAAATGCATTAGCATTCTTTCATCAGTTGAGTATGCAGACATCTTTCTGTAATAAGCTCGTACATGCACTTTTGGACATGTGTCTCCTTTATACTTGTCAAATGCAGGAGCTTTGAATTTAATTGGCACCCTCAAGCCAGGTACCAGCCCCATTGTTGCCATGTCCAAACCCACAGCACTTTGGTTTAGGACTCCCTTCATCTGCTCTTCCAGCATTCTGATCTTCTGGGAATCATCCATTGGTCCTTCGAAACCTCCGCCGGAGAAAGCGTCCTCCTGCTGATCTTCTTGCCACATACCGTTTCCAGCCCCATATCCATCATATCCATTATTACGCCCAGCTCTGATCTGATTCATCCCCGGACCTCGGCCTCTGTTGCCGTACCCTTGAACACCTCCAGCAGGACCAAAAGCCATAAATCCAGTACCGTTTCCGTTTCCGAAGCCTTCGTAACCCTGATTGGTCGCGCCATAACCGTCTTGCCCAAAGCCTTGAGCATTAAAGCCATACTTCCCAGTGTTATCGAATCCCTGATCGTTGAATCCGTATCCAGCATTGACGAAGGCGTTGCCTCCCATATTATCTCCCAAATTGACATCACCCAGCCCAACGTTATGGACAGCAGTCTCATTTCCAACTCCGACGTTACCATTTACAGCAGCGGTAGCGTTGTTGACATTAGCAGCAGGTGTATTGATTACAGGTGGAGCCACCGGCGTGGGAGTACCGTCTCCATGAACAGTATCGACCCGTACAGACTGATGATCTTCATTACCATGACCAGCGTTTCGGGCCAACAGAGGCTGGACCATGGCTTGCAAATTTTCCTGCCCTTTCGCAATCGCTTCCATGGTCTGCATGAAGAGAGCGAGCTTCTCGCGCACATCTTGCATCTCATTCTGCATTTGATCCATGATTCTTCGACAGTTGGTGCGGGTAGAATAGCGGTGAGGGTGCTGGTCTGCAATCCTGTAAAGTACCTGTTATAGAGCAGGAAATAAGACACTATTCAAAGATTACCTGTAATGCAATATGAATATGAATGCAATGCAATGTGTCTGTGCTTTAGGGAAATTCATTCCCCCAGTTCTAGTGTGAAGGTGCCAGTGCAGTGACAGTGTTGACAATAGGAATACCGGAGCTGAATCATAGAAATCCTCATATATTGCAGGGAAAACCTGAATACAATGTCGCTGAAAGTATGATAAGAAGGCATGACCTCAACCAACAATCCTGGCGATGGTCAGCACTTATGCAAATAAAGCATACAAACTACTATATGAAATGATCAAATCCTCCCAAAAGTCTGGTACTCTTCTATCAACTTCTTGGTCTCTGGATGGCTTGGTCGATCGAGCAGCCCTTCAACAAGTTGGTTTCTCTTCTTAAGAACACGGCGCACATCTTCAGCAGTTTCTTCCCATGTTGCTTCTCCGAAGCAATCTTCTAGCTTTCGCTTCTGAGACACCGCTTCATCTCTGGATTTGATTGCTTTTTTCAGTGCATGCTGGACACCGTACCGGGTCATCACTTCTTCCTCGCACTTCTTGATGCTAGACTTCAACTTCTCTTCGAGGTCGGAGATTTGTTGTTTCAGCTTATCTTCTCTCATTTTATTGTTGGTGAGAGTAGCATTCCAAGTCTTATTGCAAGAGGAGATTTCTCGGTGTGCTGCGTCTAGCGCCTTCTTTTTGGCTTCCAGCATGTCATGGGAGCTTCTGAACTCTTGCCCCAGACGTTCGCGCTTCTTCCTCTCCTCAGTCAACTCAGCCCCTAATCTGTTCATTAGCTCAATCTGCTGTTGGAAAGCATACACGGCCTTGTTTTTCTCACTGCGTACCTGGGCTAACTCTTGCTCTAACCCTTCATTAATCTTCATCAAGGCTTCCTTTTCCTTCACAACTTGCTCGTAGATTTCCCTAGAAACAGTAGTTGGCTCCGCTACCGGAATAGGAACAAGAATTGGTGCATCTGGAAACGGCATCCTCAACTGACTAGCCCTCTCCTGAATCCAAACTCTATAAGGTGCATAGGCCTGACAGTCATTCTTTCCTAACAACGGCTTCCCTCTGCGGTTAATACGCGTCCAGGCATGTCGCAACTTGGCTAATAACTCCCCCTTCACATCCCCTGTGAAATACAGAGATTCCTGTACTTCTTCCTCCTGCGGTGGATTCTTCAGCGCATATCCAAACTGACGAATGAATAGAGAAGGGTTGTAATTGATACACCCTTTTCTTCCTATCAGCGGCACATTAGGGTACCCAGAACAACTGAAGATGAGCTCAGATCCCAACAGGTCTCGATCAAACCACACAACATCTTCGGAATATAGCCTCATCAGGCGCTCTGACCAACTGGCTGAGGTTGCACTGTCTACAAGTGGTCCCTTCATGGGGAGATGACTTTTGAACCACATATTCAATAGAGGAGTACAGCAGTAAACAACTTTTCCCCTTCGGTTTTCGTTCTTGTAGTGCAACGAGTGGTAGAAGTCTCCAATCAACGTTGGCACTGGGTTGCCTGCAGCAAACAGATAGAAAGCGTCCAGGTCCACAAAGTTGGGCAAGTTAGGAAACAGCACAATTCCATAAATGCATAAAGCCAAAATAGCATTGAAAACCACCCAACAACCGTTCTTGGCGTACTCTTGAGCCTTGCCAACCAGAAAATCCAGAGGGAAACCGGGAACCCCGAGCCAAGAAGTCACTAACAACTCAGCAGCATTCATATGCAAGGCTTTGGCTAAGTCCTCCAGCTTGGGCTCAGCAGCAGAGTGAATAAAGGGAACCTTGTTCTGCACGGGAAGCTCAGTAAACTCCACGTACTCCTCAATGGTAGGTCCTAGAATGAAGTCAGCAAAATTAAAGCATCTCAATGCGGGGTCATAGAATTGCATCAAGGTGTATAGCCCGTTCATCTCATCAGCCGTGGGCTTGCAGACTAATCTCAGTAATCTCCCATGACTCATTCTGAAGCTTCTCCTAACCTCCTCATCGGCAAGAGATATCAGACCAAGCAAAGAAGTAATATCAGGTGAAGGCAGCTTATATGCAACTGTTTTCCTCAAACCAGCCATAATCAATACTCAGAAGTCTGGGCACTAGAACCGGGGAATATGCAAATGCACCTGCAGCACAGACACACGTTAGTGAAATGCAAGTGGTAATGGATATGCAGGCAGTGCAATGCAAGTAACATGCAACAGGGACCAAAGCTGTAGCTGAATGGCCTGAACCCAATCAAGAAAGGTCTCAGATAGACCATCCAGAAGTCATCAAACCCTGGTCTCAGATAGACCTAAAACAAAGCTCCAATGCTGGTCTCTGGCAGACCTCAAACCATAACTCCAACTGGTCTCTGATAGACCTCAAATCATATCTCCAGTTGGTCTCTGACAGACCTCAGAACTCTTCAACTGGTCTCTGACAGACCTCAGAACACATCTCCAAATGGTCTCTGACAGACCTCCTAACTCTCCATAAATACCCAGGATCTCTGATCAAGAAATAATCGGTAATCTGAAGGTCTAGTTACCTGCATAACCCCAAACCCTCTCACAGGTGGATGTCCTAGTAACTGACAAAGGTATGGCATCCTATGCGGTCGTCGGCGTCACGGACTTTCAGGGTTGATGATACGATTCCCAGAAGGAGTGGCATCATCAAATCCTGAAGAGGCCTCACTTAGCCAACTTCCAAACGATCGGTTCCCGGAGTCGACAATTCAGCTGACCAACAACCCCTTCGACCCAAAGGGTAGAAAAAGAAGCCAACCAGAAGAACCTCGTCCGAGTGTAGATTTCATGAGACACTAATGCAAGCAAAGCCGGCACGCGCCCACTACTTTCTACTCTAATTCTAGGTGCACTCAAGCCCAGGTCCGGCTTCTCACTCAATATCAGAACACCCGTCACACCCCAATACAGCAATAACAATCAAATATATAATGCTGAAAGTAAAGGTCAGAAATATAAATCCATACAAAATCCTCGACGGGAAAACAAGCGTTAGGATTGACTCTCTTAAGGGACGTTGGATCCCAAATGCACAAGAACTATCGCAGTTCTTAGCAGCCAGGGGACGTTGGATCCCCAGCAGAGTCGCCAGCTGTCGCTACTGCGAAAATCGGCGCCGGCTGAACAGAAGAGTCGCCACCGTGCGTTATTTATCCCACGGGAGGGAAAGGAAACGCTCAGAGTAAACCTCGCACAACACGGGAAAGGTATGGTCGTCGCAACCAAAACCTGGATTCGGGAGTCGGTTACGCAAGGGGAAGGTGTTAGCACCCCTCACGTCCGTCGTACTCGACGGGATCCACGCTTGTCTTTGGATATGGATTGTTATTCTATCTACTCTACAGGTTAGGGTTAAAAAAGAAAATAAAATAAAAATAAAAATGACTCGGCAAAGTATCGCACTTTATGCCTACGTATTCCCGCCTGGAACGAGAAATCAGAGTCAACGTAGTTCGCCTACCTACGGGAAAGGAGGGGAAGGTTGCTCGCTAGGACATCGTATCCTATGCCTACGTACTTTCATACAGCATGAAAGATCAGAGCAAACGTAGTTCGGGCCGCGTACGACACAAGTCTGTCTTGGTTAATTTTATTCCTTCTGAAAAAGGTTTTCTTGATTAGCAGTCCCGACGGACAAAAATGATGTCTTGATGAGTTCACATTCTTTTACGGAAGAAGTGTCTTTTATTGGGTTTGAAATCTTTATATGTTTTTCTGTTTGTTTTGAGGAAGAAAGAGACAGAACTCTAACCTACGGTTGCGAAGGGAAACAAACTAACCTAATGTTATCATGCATGGGTTAAGACCTAGTGTCTATCATGCTCCTCTCTTGCACAGAGAGAAACAGAGATCCTACGGGATAGGCAGAAACAGAAACAATAACAGACATAATAAAGCGGTAAAATGCATGGATGCAACAATACAAGCTAGGCAAGGGAGTCCCACTCAACCTCGAACCTAGAAAACAATAGGCAAAAGTGAACAGATTTCACTTTCAACCCAACAGGGTAAACAGCAAACAATACAGTCAGGAAAACCAATCAATACATCAAGAAATGAAATACAGCAAAAATAAACAGCATCAGCAGCTCTGAATCAACATCTGACTTCAAGTAATCTCCACTCAGTTTCAGGCTTCAACAAGCATCAATCTCCATCTTCATGACCTTCAGGCAAGGGCTTTGATCATCTGTCTTCCATCTGCAATGGCCTTTCTTCATGTCTCAGGCTAGGATAAACATCAGTCAACCAGATGAGGTGAATGAATGTTAAACAGTTAATTACCTACCAAGGGTGGTTCATCAACTGTTAACATTAAACAGAAAGTTTCCTCTCAAAAGTTCTATCTTTCAAATATATTCACTGATCCTTCCAAAGGAAGGAGGTGGATATTTGAAAGAGACTTTGAATCATAGAGAAAGGATAGAGGCAAACAAGGCCCTCTATGTTTGAGAAGCAAGCTTTCTAACCTAGAGCTCTGCCTAGCTCCTAAACCCTAGTCTCCTCAGCAGCTGCTAGCAATAACCTCCTATTCAACTCTGGCAATTGCTCTTCAATCTCTGGATCTCCAATGGTCTTCATCTCCTCAAGTCTTCAGCTCTCCTAAGTCCCCAGACAATCCCAATACCCACACAAGCAAGCAATAATCCCCAGAGGGCACACCACACCAGTCAATCAGACATACACAGAGTATTGATAGCAGTAGGGGAATCCTAACTTTTTCTAAGGGGATCTAATAACTACCCATAGCCCCTATAGTCCCATAACTAAACTAGTCAAACCCTAAGTCCTAAGGGAAAAGAATCAAATATCCTAAGTCATCACCTAAAACCCTAATTTTATCCATGTTATTCATACTTACACTAAGCACCTAAATTTAATTTCTAAAAAATGGGAACTAAATTGAATCTACAAGTTCAATGTCTAACCTAAACAACCTAAAAAGAATGGATGAAAAATATGAAAGTATCTAATAGAACAAAAATTAATAAAATCATGTATGAAATGAAACCATTTAAAATGTCATTTATTTAGAAAATATGGGAAAAATATCAAATAAAAAATAAAATGCAATTTTTATTTTTTATAATTTTCTAGACATCCTAAAGAAAATAATGCAAAAAGAATGAATTAAAAATGAGGATTTTGCTATTTATTATGAATTTTAGAAGATGCATGAAAAAATTAAAGAAAATAAAAGAAATATAAAGAAATAAAAGGGAGGGGGTGAGAATAGCAAGGAAACCAAGTTAAGCGCGTTGGGCTTATTAACATGGGGGGTGTAGATAGCGCTCTGAGCCCAATTCCCCCCACTTAATGAAACGCTGCGTTTCATTTCTGAAGCTTCCCTCCGTTTTGAACTTTAAACCACAGCCATCAGATTACATCCCAAGTCCAAGTCAAACCCTGGATCGTGTGGCTCTGACTTCATCTTCAACCTTAGAAACCCTAGGGTTTCTGCAACTTCACCATCGTGCATGAACTTTCCACTTCCCTGTTCTCCCTCAATCCTCCATGAAATCTCTCACTGTAAAAACCAAAAACACTCCAATCTCTTCCCTCTACACAGCCATGTCATTACTTTCTTCTAAAACTCAAGCAATAATGCAATTCGATAGGTGCACCAGATCGGATCCATCATTCTCCACTGATATTGATCCTCTCAATTCTCTCTGGAAATCATCCTAAACTAATCTACAACTCACCCTGGTCATTTTAAGCACTCAATCCAAGATTATCTCACACGATTCTTGCCATTCTAAGCTTCATCAGAAATGGTGCATCATGATCAATGTCCATGAAACTTGCTCAAACTTATCAAAATCAATCATCTCACTTATCCTAACCAGTCTATACTAACAATTCCCTAAAATTCTCATTAAATTATGCAATTCGAATGAGGTTACCAACCTGTTATGATGCTGAAAACAGTTATGGAATACACTTGATCCAATGCTTGAAAGGAGGGGAAATTGATCAGTGATCTTGGAAATGAGTTCTGTATGCAATCAGAGAAGCTCCAAGGCTTTGAATCTTCTAGTTCCAAGGTTCTTGCACTTTGAATGATGATGATGAATAGCACAATTCCTTGCTCAATTTGCCAAAGAAATGTGTGGATTCTGACCTTTGTGTGATGATGATGAAGGTTGAATCAAGAATGCTGAAGTTTGGTGAGAGATTGAAGGAATTTGAGAGGCTTATGCAAGAATGAAAAATGAGTGAAAATGGAGGTTTTGAACAAAGTATTAGCACCAACCCTTGCATGATTCAGCTTGCATGAATATATAGGTGATATAGGAACCTCCTAGAACATTGGAGAAGTTTCCCTTACACTTTTCCCTTTCAATTTGGATTATGTTACTTTTAATTCAAGCAACCATGGATAATTCACAAATCATGACCTAAGCTCAAAATTCCACTTTAGCCAAAGTCTTTAGAATGCCTTTTCCATTCAAAATGACCTATAATTTTGCATCATTTGGCCAAGATATGAAAAATATCATTTTCTAAGCCATTTTCCTTCATTAAATTCACCAATTTTGAAACCTTGTGCTATGGACATTTACAATCTCTCATGGTCACCTTTCTAGACTCAAAATGTCATTTGGAGCAAGTTTGATGTTGTAAGTTTTTCCATTTGAGACCTCCTTGTATGAGTTTTGGACATAGGTTAAAATGACCTGTAATTCACAAATGACCAAAATACCCTTTGCTTGCCAAGACCATAAGTTGAGTTCCACACATCCTATGAGGGCATACTATACCATTCTAGAAATCTAAGACAATGAGGAACAATTCTTATGTTGACCAGAAATTCATTTGAAATCTCCTTGAGGGGTAAAAATTGCTTGGAAGTCAAGTCACTTTCACAGACAAAATTTCAGATACCTCAGATGACCTGTAACCTGCAAGGACCATAACTTGAGTTCTATAAATCTCCTTAATGTCTTCCACCACTCAAATTAAAGGTCTTGAGATCCTCTACAAGTTTCATGTTGGCCAAGGATCCATTTGAAGCTTGCATTTTGACTTATCTTGCTTGGAAATTTGACCTAAACTAGGGGATTTTACATAGAAACCCTAATTTAGAACCTCCTCTTCTCCTTGATTTCTCTTGAATTCTTCTTAGCACAACAACATATCTTTATCCTCCATGTCAAATGATGAACCCCACATTTCTCCAATAGCCCTTAATGCCTTTAAATCAATCAATTGACCTAGGGTTGACCTAGGGTTGACCCAGATGAAACCCTAGTTGACTGTCTTCAACTGCAATTCTTGTGATCACCTCAACAACTTGTTTTCTTCTCCAAATGACTTTATAAGCCTCCCATGATGTCTAGATGCTCTCCATGCCTTCCATTCACAGCTCACAACCCCCTTTATGATCCCCAGATACCCTCAGATGGGAGATAGACTCAAGGCTTGATTTGCTGAACTCTCTGCTCTCAAATTCTTTTCTGATGACTTGAATGAGATGGAATTAGGATAATATCCTCTTGATAGGCCTCTAGAGATGAGAATAATGATTGGTCCCCTGTTGAATGACTTGCTATGCTTATGCTATGTAGATGGTTAGTCTATGCAAATGCTAATGATATTGCAACATAAACCAAATGAATAAGGTTGGGCAAATTCTAGGGTGCAACAGTAGTGAGCCGTAGAGGGTCCAGAGTCGATGTCATCTGGTACGTGGATCCTGCAATAACAAGGGTTAAGTTTAAAGCAGGAATATGCAGGTTAGCACGAACCTCGTTGCCATTTTGCTGTTTTTTCGAAATAAACATAAAATAGGAATAACAGAGAACACAATATTTGATTACGAAGAAAACGCCTTTTATTTATTAACAAAATGCATACACATAATCCAACAAGGCCCTGACAGTAAAACCACTATGCCCCGGGCAGGACATAGGGCTGTACAAAGATTGTAAAAAGCAAATCATTACTCTTCACTTGTCAGCTTGATAATCTCCTTGATGGTCCAATTGTGGAGGCGCTCGCCTGGCTTGCTCGGTTGAATCCAGGCGTCAAGATCGCAATCACTGTCTCCGCTGTCCTCCGATGCAGCGTTGATACTCTCGAAAATTACTCCCCCCTTGGTGAATAAGATCGGCCCTTTCCCACGAGACGAGCTGCCAGAAGAAGATGAAGTTTCAGCTCCTGGGGAATATCCCAATCCAAACTTATCCTGTTTGATTGGTATATCCAAGACATGCCCCCAGCTTGGGGTGGAGCCGGCTTCGACAACGGCCCGAGCTTCCTTAAACGAGGAGAGGTTCAACTCTTGCTTCTCTACGACGACAGGAGCCACCTCCTTCACCCTGACGGTTTCAAATGCTTGGCAAAGAGTCTCATGGATCTCACCATCCATTTCAACGTATTTAAAGGACGACAGGTGGCTTACCATGATGTCCTCCTCTCCGCAGACTGTCACTATGCTGCCCCCAACAGCATATTTAAGCTTCTGATGCAGCGTGGACGTCACGGCACCAGCAGAATGGATCCATGGCCGACCTAAGAGGCAACTATAGGCGGGCATGATATCCATGATATAGAAAACCGTGTTGAACGTCTCTGGACCAACATGAATTGGCAGGGTCAACTCTCCGAAGACGTGGCGCTTGGTCCCATCAAAGGCCTTCACGACCAGATCACTGGGCGTGCACAGCAGTCCACAGGTATCCAACTTCATCAGTGCCTTCTTCGGAAGCACATTAAGCGAGGAACCCGTATCCACCAGGACATGTGACATAATCGTGCCTTTGCACTCTATCGAGACGTGCAAGGCGCTATTGTGATCTCTTCCCTTAGGAGTCAGCTCCAGATCTGTAAATCCCAGCCCATTACCAGCATTAACATGGGCCACCACTTCTTCGAGTTGATTTACTGATATCTCCTGCGGCACGTATGCAGCATTCAATACCTTCAGTAATGCGTTGCGGTGTGCTTCAGAGCACAGCAACAAGTTAAGAATCGAGATCTTTGACGGAGTCTGATGAAGATGATCTACAATTTTGTAGTCGCTCTTCTTGATTAGTCGCATGAACTCTTCAGCATCTTTAACCAGCAAGTCTTTTTCTGCCCCTGCAGGGACATCTTCAACAGCTTTACCTTTACCCTTATCCACAGCGTCGGCCCGGACCACCTTCTCTGCTGCAACCTCCGCTGGCGCAAATACTCTACCGCTCCAAGTGATACCACTGACTTCAGTAAGATTCTGCACAGTTGATCCGAATGGCTCAAGCTCTATCTTCTGACCATTACAATAAACTTCGGCGCCATAATGCCATGGAACGGCATTGGTACTCTCGAATGGGATTGGTCCGGCCCTGGTGATGGTAATAGTAGGCGGACGAGGCGCAGAAATAGTAATGGGGTGACGAGGAATAGTAATGGTAGCGACTTCGTCTGCCTGTTTCAGCACGACTTCCCCTGATGCACTCTCAACGCTCCGGCTGAACTGTAAAATACCCTCGGACATCAGACTTTGGATACCTTCGATCAGCTGCTCACATCCGTCAGGAAGTGTAGCACAAGCCATACATAATTCTCTGCATCCAGGAAAGAAGCCCTTCTTCAGCAACTTAGCCTTGACAAAACTCAACGGCGTCTTCAAATCTTTGACATCGGTCAGCAAGTCTGAACTCTCCTCAGTGATAACAGCATTCACTCCGCCCCCCTTATGATGAGGCATTGGATTTTTGGTGACGTTGGGCACGTTGTCAGAAAAGTTGATAACCTTGGCGTCCACCAAGTCCTGGACTTTGTGCTTAAAAGCTTTACAATTCTCAATCGTATGGCCCGGTGCCCCGGTATGGAAATCACAAGTAGCATTGGCATCATACCCCGGTGGTGGTGCCCCTGTTAAGGGAGCCAACGTCCTCTTTTGAACTAATTGGAGCTGAAGCAGCGTTTGCAAAAGCTGTGCATATAACATAGGTGGAGTATCAAAATGACGGCTTGTCAGAGGAGCCCGATTCTGATATCTTTTGTATCCCTGATTATTCTGCTGCTGAGGTTGCTGCTGCTGCGGCTGCGGTGGAGCAGTTGGAATGTTTATGCTAGCAATCTGAGGCTGAGGGCCCTTGCCCTTTCTCCTAGCATTAGTGACAGCACTGGCATCTCCCTCTCGACGCTTGCCAGTATAGGGTTTCTTGCTACCTCCTCCAACTGAGGATGATTCGCCCTGAATTTTTCCAATCTTTATACCGTTCTCAACATGCTCGCCCAAAGTGATAAGAGCCGAGAATGTTCCAGACATGCCACTGACCAGCTTTTCATAATAGATTCCGGGAAGGGTAGCCACGAACATTTGTACCAACTCACGCTCAACCATCGGCGGTTGAACCCGAGCAGCCAATTCACGCCACCGCTGGGCGTACTCTTTGAAGCTTTCATTGTTCCGCTGTGAAAGATTCTGAAGCTGAACTCGGTTGGGAGCCAAGTCGCTATTGTATTGATAGTGGAGAACAAACGCTTCTGCAAGATCTTTCCAGGTGCGCACAGTAGCGGGCTCCAAACCCATATACCATTCGAGTGATGGACCAGAAAGACTATCCTGAAAGAAGTGCATCAGCAACTTCTCATCGTCAGAATAGGCGGACATCTTTCTATAATAAGATCGAAGGTGGACCCGGGGGCAAGTAGTACCCTTATACTTCTCAAAGGTAGGCACCTTGAACTTGTGAGGTACTTTAAAGTCAGCAATCAACCCTAGGTTGGACATGTCAACGCCCAATGTGTTCTGATTTTCTATGCTTCTCATCTTGTCTTCCAGCGCCTTAAACCTGAGTCGAGCTTCAGCATTCAACTCTGCTTCCATACCTTTCTGAGAAAATATGTCATCCTGATGGTCCTCCAGCCACGGTTGAGGCACCAACAGATTTCCTGCACCAGCATTGCCGTTGACCGGCCCTATGTTAACATTGGCTCCCAAACTACCATTGCCGACGCCAGCCGCGTTGAGCCCGATATTAGTCATCAGATTGCCGTTAGCACTGCCGTTGCCCCCGGCGGCAGGAACAACGTTCTGTGGAGTATCCCCTAGAGGAGGAGTAGGCACGGCCCCTCCATGAAGTATGCCATTACTGTCGACCCTGGAGATCAGCGGTTGAACTAGAGTACGAAGCTGGTCTTGACCATTCACAACCACCTGCATAAGCTCCATAAAACGATCCATCCGTTCACGGAGTTCTTGGACATCTGACTGCACCTGGTCCATTATCCTTGTCTGATTAGCGCGAGTTGAGTAGCGGTGGATGAGTCTTTGATCAATCCTGGAGATCGAAAGCAGCTCGGAACCTGAAAAACCTGTTAACAATAAAGGTTAGGACGAGCAATAAGATATACACCATGCAAATATGCTTCATGCAGATGCATGCGTGTATCTGTGTGCGTGGGAGATTTTCCCCCGATCCTAGTGCCTTAGTGCCAGTGCTGATGATAATAAGAGGAAGAAGAAATCCGAGCCCGATCATGGAAACATCAATCTCATATATATATGGAAAGGCCTGTCGAGGCAGTACACAGTATCAGCGAGTACAAATCAACAGCATGACCTCAGCCAACAAGTCTGGTGATGGTCAGCATACATCAAAGATCAAAAACAACGGGGATATAACTAGTCAAGTACGGCCACGGGCGCGATACTCTGCTAATAACTCCTTCGTCTCTGAATGATCTGGTGAAGTGAGTAACCCCTCGACGAGTAGTTCCCTCTGTCTGATAGTATGCTGAAGCCCCTGAACTGAACTCTCCCAAGCGCCTTTTCCAAAGCAATCCTCCAGCTTCCGCTTTTTAGACTCAAACATCAGCTTATGCTCCTTCAGGCTAGCAATGGCTTTGTTGAGACGGGCTTCAGCGAAGTACCTGCGGGCGGTCTCTTCATCAAACCTCCGCTCACTGTCCTTCACTTCGGTCTCTAGCTTAGAAATCTGCAGCATCAGCTTGTCTTCTCGCTCCTTCCTGGTGGCCATGGAAGTCTTCCAATGCTGGTCGAACTTAGATATTCTCCGGTATGCTTCCTCCAAATGCTGCTTCTTCGTAGCTAGCACATCATTAGCAGCTCTGAAGTCTTGACCTAAGCGTTCCCGATCAGCAATCTGCTTTGCCAAGTCTGCACTCAGCTGGCTCACCGATTCTGCTTGCTTTTTAAGAGCATGCACGACTTCGTTCCTCTCACTTCGAAGCTGAGCTAACTCCTTCTCTAATTCTGCATTTGCCCCCTTCAGTTCATCACGCTCGGCTAATACCTGGTTGTGCTGATGAATGGACACAGTGGTAGGTTCTTCAACTGATGGAGGACTCTCTGGTCTGGCATGAGGGAATGGCATCCCTATAGCGCTGGCTCTGGTTCTGATCCAATCTGAATAAGGAGGGTAGGCCTGGCTGTTGCTCTTCCCCAACAAAGGCTTTCCTCTCGTGCTGATGTTGTTCCACGCATACTGAAGCTTGGACAACAAATCCCCCTCTAGAATACCTGTGAGGTACAGAGATTCCCGTACCTCTTCTTCCTTTGGTGGCGCCCTCAAAGCATATGCAAACTGACGAACTAGCAATGATGGATTGTAGTTGATGCAACCCTTCCTACCTATCAGAGGTACGTTAGGAAACCCACTACAACTGAAAATCACCTCGGTGCCTAACCTGTCTCTGTCAACAAACCAATCAATGTCTTCTGCCGACAAACTCATCAGACGCTCAGGCCACTCAGCTGTGGCTGCAGACAAGACAGAAGAACCCCTCTTAGGAAAATGACTATCAAACCACTTGTACAACAACGGTACGCAGCATGAAACATTCTTCCCTCTCCGGTTCTCATTCTTATAATGCACTGAATGGTAAACGTCTCCGATCAGAGTAGGGACTGGATTCCCTGAGGCAAAGATATGAAATGCATCAAAGTCTACGAAATCAGGCATGCTGGGAAATAGGATAATGCCATATATGCATAGAGCAAGGGTGGCGCTGAAGGCGTCCCAACATTTGTCCTTAGCACACTGCTGAGCCTTAGCTATCAGAAACTGCAGAGAGAACCCTGGGACCTTGTTCCAACTCGTTACCACTAACTCAGAAGCGCTCAAATGGAGTGAGGAAGCCAAACCAACCAGATCAGGTTCAGCATCCATGTGGACAAAAGGCATTTGCCTTTTGATAGGCACACCCAGCATATCAGCATACTCTTCCAATGTCGGCGCGAGAATGAAGTCATGAAAGGTGAAACACCTCAAGGGAGGGTCATAAAACTGCAGAAGAGCATGTAACCCATTCAACTCGGACGTGGAAGGTTTGTAAACCAGGCTAAGCAACTTGCCATAAGACTTCCTGAACCTATCCTTCACAGAATCCCCTGCCAGGGCTATCAAACCAGTCAGCTTTGACACATCGGGGGTCGGGAATTTGTACGCAACAATCTTCCTGAGGGAGGCCATAATAACAGCAGAAGGCGAGAAACCCGGGATCGGGGAAACAGTACCTGCAACACAGACACACGTCAATGGAATGCAGATGAATGCGCAAACTAATGCAAAATGCAGGCATGCAATAATATATCCGGATAGCTGCTACGGAGGTTCTGTATCAACAGTCGCTGATGAGAAGGAAACCCCGGTGTAAGACCACTGATCTGATCTGCTGAGAATAACCATCTGATAGGACCGAGATCAAAATTTTGTTCTGACAAGAGTAAGTGACTGATAATAAGGACCCCGGGTGCAAGATCAAGGAACATTTGTTGAAGTCTTCAGACCCCAAATCAAAATCTGCCCTATCAAGAACAAACACACAGCTGCTGACGAGATCTTCAGACCTCACTCAAAATCTGCCCTATCAAGAACAAATAATATCTGCCGATGAGGTCTTCAGACCTCACTCAAAGTCTGCTCCATCCAGAACAAACCACTGATGATAATATACTGATCAAAGCCTGCTCTATCAAGAACAGACAAACACCCGGCGACAAGAACCTCTGATCAAAAGCCTCTTGCTCTATCAAGAACATGTCTGCAACTGAGAACCCAACATAACTGCTTCACTGTCAAGAAAACCAGGTAGTCTGAAGGTCTAAGTTTCCTGCAATAAACCCAGTCCCACTCACAGGTATGAACCTAGACTGACTCAAGGTACGGCATCCTATGCGTTCATCAGCGTCACAGACTTTCAAAACTGATGATACGATTCCCAGAAGGAGTGGCATCATCAAGTCCTGAAGAGGCCTCACTTAGCTGAATCACAAATGATCGGTCCCCAGAGTCGACAATCCACCAAACCAGCAACCGTCTCAACCCAAAGGGTTGAAAGTGAAGCCAACCGGATGAACCTCGTCTGAGCGTGGATTTCATGAGACACTAGTGCCTGCAAAGCAAGCATGCGCCCACTAATTTCCACTCTAAGTCTATGGTGCACTCAAGCCTGGGTCTGGCTTCTCACTCGATCAGAACTCCCGTCCCACAACAGCACAAATAATCATATTATACTGAAAAATAAAATGCGGGAAATGAAGTGCGAGAAGTAAAAATGCGATAAATAAACGCAACCCAACAAGCAAACACACAAACGATAGGATTGACTCGCACAGGGAACCGTTGGAGTCCCCAGCAGAGTCGCCAGCTGTCGCTTGCGCGAAAATAAGGTGCCGGCAAAACAGAAGAGTCGCCACCTTTCGTTATTTATCCCTCAGAGCGGGAAAGGAAACGATCGGAAAAACCTGACGAAAAAGGGTAAGACAAGGTCGTCGCAACCATTGTCTGGGTTCGGGAGTCGGTTACGCAAGGGGAAGGTATTAGCACCCCTCGCGTCCGTCGTACTCGACGGGATCCTCGCTTGTTTGTTTACTTGGACGGGTTGGTTATAATCTATCTACCTATCAAGGATGGCTGAAAAAGAAAAGGAAAATGACTCGGCAAAGCGTCGCGCTTTATGCCTACGTATTCCCGTCTGGAACGAGAAATCAGAGTCAACGTAGTTCGGCTAACTACGGGGAAAGGTTGAAGGTTTCTCGCTAGGATGTCGCATCCTATGCCTACGTACTTTCATCTGGTATGAAAGATCAGAGCAAACGTAGTTCGGGAAACTACGGGTTATCTCCTAAAAGAAGTGTTTTTTATTGCATTTGCGATTTCAACCGCACTAGAGACTATGACCTGAGAGTGAATGCGTCGCATGTCACCCAAAGGGTACCATACTAAACATCCAGACTGTGAAAAAGAAACTCTCCCATAATCCTTTCTCAGATAGCTTAAGGCTCGTAACGTACGAAAGAAATCATTCATGATTACTGTATTTTAAACTGCTTCGAGATGAGAAGAGAACAGGCCCAACTAGGAGGGAGACTATCAAGTCCTACTGTTATCATGCCATGGATTCATCCTATGGTTGAGGTTTGAACAGGGAACTCCTAGATGTTGGCATGCATAGGTTTCAACCTAAAAGTCTATCATCAAATCCTTATCAAAGGAAATGAGAGTCCTAAGGGATCATGTCAATGATACACCAAAACAGACAAAGCATCAGCTTAACAGTAAAATGCATGCAATGCAAGTGAGGGAGGAAATGTGTGTGGGGTTTCAGCCTCCACAAGCTCATCTCAACCTTAAGCCAGTCATGAAATAACAGTAATCATACTGAAAAATAAACAACATGCTATCAAGCAATAAACAGTAAACTGCAATCATACAGATAAAAGAAATGAAATGCCATCAGGCAAACAAACCACATGGGCAAGGGAGCTGGGCTCTACCGAATACCCGCAAGCAAAGCCATGCAATAACAATACAAGCAGAGGGAGCAACTCAACCTCTAATGCAATCATGCTCCTAGACTGAACTTACTTTAGATGAACTTAGTCTAATGCAACAGACAAATCAGACAAAACACACAATACAGAAAAGAAGACAGAAGAAAGCTTCAGCTCCTCCAGCAGCTACTTAGTCTTCAGACTTCAGAGATCACTTGCTTTCTAGGTATCAACCCTACAACATGAGTATCAACTCATCTTCTCCCTTGAGCTTCAGCTTCTTTGATCAGCTCCACCTTCAGGCTTCACTATTTTCAGGGATCTTCAAGTATCAACTTGATCTTCACAAAGTCTTCAGACTTCAACAATCTTCAAGGAATCATCCTCTTCAAAGCTTCAGCTTCTATCTCCAATGGCTCAAATGCTCCAGCAAACAAGATTCAGTCAATAAGATGAGGTGAGGATGTTACAGTACTCACTGACTTCCAAAGGATGCCATTGAGGACTTAACATCAAAAGACAGGCTCTCTCAAAGTTCTACCTCAGAGGGCAAGGTCATTAATCCCTCCAAAGGAGAGAGGTGAATACCCTTAAGGGACTCTATGTCACAGAGAAGAAAGGAGGTGAACAAGACACTCCTTGTTTATTGCACAAAGTATTCTATCTGGGGCTCTGCCTATGCACCTATAAACCTATAAACAAAACAACAAAAGCTATGCTAAACTCCTATGCAAGGTCTTCAAAGCTTCCATGATGATCCACAAAGTCTTCAACTCAATCTTCAAAACCCACACACTCAAAAGAGAAGGAAAGAAAACACAACAATACAACTTATGCCTTTAAGCAACACACATACTATCCATACATTCAAAAATCAATGAAAAATACTAAAACACCATGCAATATTCTAGTAAAATTCTAGGGGATTCTATACATACTTACCCTTAACCCATATATTCCCCATACACTAATTTGGCCTATAAACCCCAAAACAAATTTGTTCAAGTCTACCTACACAACCTAAAACCCTAATTAGAGCACCTAAATGTCCAACAATCAAACTACATCAAATTTAATTTCTAAAATCCTAGTATAAAAACCAGAGACTCCTAACACCTATATCTAATTGCACAAAAAAGAATGGGGTCAAAATATGGTGGGAAACTCAAGAACAAAAATATGCAAAATCATGTATGAACTAAAAACAATTAAAAAGGCATTAAAAGGGAAAATACATGAAAAATAGCAAATAAAAAATAAAATGGCATCTTTGTTTTTTATAAATTTCCAGACATTTAAATGAGTCTATAGCAAAAACAAGAATTGAAAAATATTGATTTTTCATTTTATTAGGAATTTTTGAAGATTAAAAAGAAATGAAAGAAAATTAAAAGAAGTAAAGTGAAAGGGGGTGCGAAAAGAAGGGCCAGATGGTTATATCAATTGGGCCAGCGCATGTGGGGGGTGCAGAAAGCATTCTGAGCCCAAAGCTCAACTTAAGTGGAACACTGCGTTCCATTAAGTTCAATTTTCCCTTCGTTTCTGAGTTTAATTTCCAACCGTGCGATGAGGTCTTCAGTCAACGATTGCTAGCCTGATCCAACGATGCACACGCGTCTTCAACCTTAAGACAAGAAGCTAGGGTTTTGGAACCTCCATGGAAGCCATGCACGTATACACTTCAAGCTCTCTGTTCTCTCTCCACAAGCCATAATTCATCACGAGGTAAACATCAAAATCGTTCAGAATCTCTCCCTCTACAAGACTGTGGTCATAGTATGTTTTAAAACTCAATGTAACTCTCAATCCGATCGTGACAAGTCCTTGGTTCACTTGAAATGCACTGCAACTTATCATCATAATT
This sequence comes from Lathyrus sativus, assembly GCA_963859935.3. Classification (NCBI taxonomy): domain Eukaryota; kingdom Viridiplantae; phylum Streptophyta; class Magnoliopsida; order Fabales; family Fabaceae; genus Lathyrus; species Lathyrus sativus. Next base: position 622,036,873 of record OZ012739.1, on the reverse strand, counting down.
CTTGCTCCAACCTATACTAATCTAACCTACACGTTATGGTGATCATTCTAAACTACAAAACTAAGTTCATCATGCACTAACCTACGAGTTTCAGATCCAAACAGTTTTAACACCCTGCTATGAACTATCACCAATTTGCACTAAACTAACCAGAAATGTTCCTCTATCATTCTACATCACATCTAAACTAACAACCTAATGTAAAACTATCTAAATCAAGCTAATGAAAGTAATTTGCACCTGGAGCAAAATCTTGGAGATGTTGATGAAGCTCGTGGATCTGATGCTTTGGATGCTTGGATCTTGATCTACTATTGCTACACTCAATTCTGTTTGCAAAACCTTGACGAATCTTGCCTTGAATCTTGAGATCTACTTGAATTTGCAACTTGTATCTTGATGAAGAAAGTGCACGAAATTGAATCAATTGCAATCAGAACTTGGTTGAATTCTACTCCATGATGATGGTTGAATATGGTGAAATCAATATTGATGATGATTGATGAAGGTTTAGTGAAATTGGGATGAAATTGCAATGAGAGAGAATGAGAGAATTTGTGAAGTGTTTGCCAAAAAATGAGAATCCAACCCTTGCTCAATTTTCATTTCATGATTATATAGCACTCAATGGAAGTTTCCAGAACAATCTTGCACTTTCCCTTTGTTGCACCCCAAAATTTGCCCTCACAATACAAGACTTTGTGTTCCAAGAAGGTTCACAAGGTTCACAAAATTCACAATTGGTCAGAAGAGTTGACAATTCCCTCAGACAATGCACCTCCTAAGCAGTGCATCCAAAACTAGGGTTTTGACTTTAATCAGGCTAAATGGACTTCCAAGACTTCAAGTGAGCTTCATAACATCTTATATGTGTATAAGAACCCCCATGTCAAGTTTCAAGACTTTTCTCAAAAGTTTGCTCAGTCAGATGATCAGATAAGTCAAAAGCAGTCAATGCAGTTAAAAGGTCAAACCAAAGTCAAACTTCATGATTTTTTTTTTTGCCAACATCAAAGAGAGGTTGGGTGAGAAATATTATCATAATAACTGTAATACCCCAAATTTTGCCCTAAGATTTGTCGTCGCATTTCATTGCATTTAATCAATTACTAACAAATTTGTGTAGTCGTTTGACTTTTTGCAGGTAAATATCATATGGCATGCATTTTTTTTCTAAAAAGTAAAAATGGCACAATTGGCAGGAGGACATGTGTAAGGAGTTATGAGTGTGAGAGGTTGAGAGTTCGAATCTCACCTTTGTCATTTTTTTTGTTTTTTATTATTTTTACTCTAAATTTTTCTATCTTTCATTAAAAAAATAACAAAAATAGTTTTTTATTATTATTTAATTAATATTTTCGTATTTTAATTAAATCATTTTTTAAAATATTATTTTTTTCACTTTTTTCTAAATTATTCATAAAAATATCCAAAAAATCATAAAATAAAAAATATTGAAAAAATTTTGTTCTTTTTATAATATTTTTTATTTTAGGAATCAATAGGATTATTAGTTTTTATTTTAAGTTTATTTTAATTATTTTAAATTATTTAAATTTTATTTTTTCTTAACTAATTATTTAGTTTGGGCTTTAAAATGGGCTTTAGGGACATTATTGACAATTTGGTGTTAACCCTAATTTGTTCCCTATATATATACATGTGTTGCCTTGTTGGAAAAAAGGAGAGAATGAAAAAAAACCTAAGAGGAGTGAGTGCCGTTTGCCGTTATTTAGTTTTCTTCTTCATCCATTACTATTGTTTCTTTTTCTTCATCGTTTACCGTTATTTCTTTTCCTTCATCTATTACTGTTGTTTCTTTTTCTTCATCTTTTACCGTTATTTCTTTTTCTTCATCTATTACCGTTATTTCTTTTTCTTTATCTATTACTGTTACGTTTATATATATATAATTTTTAAATTGTTAGAGTTTATATATATAAGATTTTTGATCGAATTATGTCGATATGATGTTTGCACATTTGTGTGCATGACGCGTGACATTTGTGTTAGTTCGATCTGGTTGCGATGATCGCATTTTTGTGTGAGCAATAATACTATTTTTTGCTTAATTTCTTTTTCTTTGCGATAAATTTTGTTTCGTCCGATTTAGATCTGGTTGCGATGAGCGCATTTCTGCGTTAGCAACATTGTTGGGTTATTTGGCACATTTAAAATTCATTATTGCTTTATTATTATTATTATTATTATTATTATTATTATTATTATTATTATCATTATTTATTATTATTATCATTATTATCATTATTATTACCATTATTATTATTATTGTTATCATTAATTTATTAAAATTTGTTATAATATAAAAATCTGTTTTTTAAAATAAATAACATTAACATCTTTTCCAAATTAATATGAAAACCTATTATTTTTAAGAAAAACTTTTTTTTTAGATAAATTTAAAATAATAACTAAAATCTTTTTTTTAAAATAATAACTAGAACCGTTATTTATTTTATTTTATTATTGTTCAATTCAAATTTCATTATCATATTGTATCTGCTCCTCTCATGTAACCTCGCGAACTTAACAATCGCTCTTTAAATTCTGCCTTTAAATTTCTGCTTGCATGGTTAAATTATGACATTATCTCTCTGTTTGCATGATTCAATTATCTCACGCGTTTACTATTATTTCTGTCACATTGCACACATCCGAAGGTTAGGTCTAACCGTTTGGCCGCCGCGCCAATAGTCCTCAACTTCAAACCCTTACAACCTCACAAACCCTAATTTTCACAAATGTCTCGCCGCAGGAAAAATTACAATTTTACCCCTAGCATTAGGTCAAAGAGCCGCCGCGCTCATTTTAGGGTTTCCCGCCGTGGAATCCCTAATTTAACCCTAATTACAACTTAACAATTCAACGTAGAGATTTGGAGTTTCTACACTCCGCGTAAGCGTGTCCTTAAGATGCGTTTATTCCCCTTGAGACCTTGACCACAGTCAAGAAGTCTCTAACCACCCTTTTGAGGGGAACTACGATTACTCTGATTCCGCTCCCGTAAGGATACGTAGGCACAAGATGCGATGTCTTGCCGAGTAAACTTAGAATTAACCCCCTTTATTATTTATTATTGCTTATTTATATTTTATTTATCTTTGCTATTTAATTATTTTGCTTATTATTTTGTAATTGTTTCTTGGATGTAAAGTTGTTTAATTATTTAATTATTATTATGGTTAGTAATTAGGGAGTGTAACAACATGTATGTAATATTAAAATAAATTTAGATCACTTTTAAATAAAGATAATTAAAATAAACACGTCACACACGTAAGTCGATTTTAATCGCCGTCTCACTTCCTAAGGATATCCCTCAAGTTGCCTACGAATAATGGTTAAGTGAGGTGTATAAAGCAAGTCCCTCAAATAGAAAAATCATCAAAGTCCCTTATGGTTGCCTTTACGAATCGAGTCCCTTTCGAAAAATGATGATGGTCCCTTATATGTGCTTATTACATCCCACAATGGCCTTCAAAGTCAAATTGTCCCTCACATATCCCTTAACATCCAAAGTAAGGACTACCTACTCCATTATAGTAGGGATAGTCTTACTAAAGGAAAGAATGAAGAATAAGAAAGACCTTTAAACATTAGGGTAGGTTACTCCTAGGTGCTTGCTCACTTCAAAACTGTTTCGCACTTAAACAAATTTTCAACAAGTTTTCAAACAAGTTCTTAACACATCCTTACATGGATTATTTATTAACTATTCTGAAAATTTTCTATTCACACACTACAATTTCAAAACAATTCAAAAGTGAGCTTAAGTACCTAAGAGCCCATGGATAACCATGGATGAAAAGGATGCTAATACCTTCCCTTTTCATAACCTACCCCCCGGACCCAAAATATTCTCTAAGGTCTTTCCTGTTCTTTTATAACCTTTCCTTATGGATAAAATAAAAGTCGGTGGCGACTCTTGCTATCCGCAACATTGTTTAAAGTCAGTTCACCGGGTTACAGAACTGGCGACTCTGCTGGGGATCTATTTAAGAGGGGTACCCTTAGGAATTAAGATCACTTTAAATTGTTTGCCTTGTTTGCTTTATTATTATATTGTTGGGGTGCTCTTATGTGTGAAAGGTCCTAACCCGGATCTAGTGTACCTTAAGTAAATGGCAATAGACCAAGGAAACTGTACGACGTATATCGATACGGTTGATCTGGTGGCCATAGTTAGTGTGACTTCTTGGTTGGTGCTTATATTCCTTAAGTCAAGTTGAGGATAATATTGAGGCTGCCATATGTTGTCAATGCACTAACTGACTTTTAGAACCCTAGTTAACTCATCTTGGCCTTTAGAAAGTAGTGAGGTAACCGGCTTTGGTGCAGACTGAAGTTGGTTGACACTCGATACTACGCTCATTGAGATCTTAAACTTGGAGGGTTTTGGTTGGCAAGTAAGTTGCCTTCTGAACAACCACCCTTGTGAAGGATCCATGATATTGAGATCCCTTAGAACCTGGTTACTTTTGTAGGACAGGATGAACCATCTAACTTCAGGGGAGGGTACTTGCCTTTGAACCTCATGCAAGCCTTTAAACCTAGGGCTATGGTGTGACTTGTTTGTGTGTGCCACATATTTGTGATTGAGCATGACATCATGACATCATCATGCATCATAAGCATATCATTTTCCCTAACCATTTCAAGGACCAAAGGATTTATCTTTGTTCTTTGTTGCAGGTCATGGCTTCTGCTCGTAGAAACACCATCAGGATCAACTTTGTAGGGATACCTGCTAAGCTCAAGGAGTTGGTTTCCCTAGTGCCTGATCATTCCCAGTTCAACAAGAGACATGGTCACTTATTGGATCTAGTTACTTCAGGGTTCAGTGAAGACATGATGAGTGTGTTGTTTCAGTTCTTTGACCCTAAGCACCATTGCTTTACATTTCCTGATTATTAGCTGGTTCCAACCATGGAGGAGTTCTCTAAACTTCTGGGTATACCTGTTCTTGATCAGAAGCCATTCACAGGCTTAGAGAAGGAGCTTAAACCAGAAGTTATTGCTGCAGCTCTACATCTGAAGAAGTCTGACATTGTTCTAGAGACGAGAAGTGGAGTTAAAGGTATTCTTGCCAAGGTATTAGTGGATAAAGCTCAAATGTTCTTGAAGGCTATGAGCTACGATGCTTTTGAGGAGATCTTAGCCTTATTGATTTATGGCTTAGTGTTGTTCCCCAATCCTGATCAGTTCATAGACGTTCATGCCATCAACATATTCCTGAGTCACAATCCAGTGCCTACCTTACTTGGAGACATCCTACATTCCCTTCACACCCGTACTACAAGGGCAAGAGGAACTTTGATGTGCTGCATACCTTTACTTTCTAGGTGGTTTATTTCTCACCTTCCTCGCTCAGTAATGAAGAATGAGCAAGGGTTCAGATGGTCCAAGAGGATCATGTCACTTTCTCACTCAGACATTCATTGGTGCTCCAGATCTATGGAGAATGTCACCATCATTGACCGTTGTGGGGAGTTTCCTAATGTGCCACTTCTAGGCATAAGAGGAGGCATCACCTACAACCCATCTCTAGCTTTACGACAGTTTGGTTACGCCCGGAGCGATGGTCCACATGACATGTTGATTCAGGGCATTGTGTTTGACTACGCCAACGATCTTCAGGGTTACCGTCAGAGATTCATACGAGCTTGGGGAAAGGTAAACAGGATTGACAACAAGACACTGGAGCCTAAGTACACTATTCCTATGGAGGCTTATCTCAGATGGGTACGATCTCGTGCTCAGACACTCATGATGCCATATCCTGCCGTCCTACCAGTTACCATGGAACCTGTTGCTGAAGGAGACACAACTTATACCATCCTTCACCCAGACATGCCTACTGATATGGAAGACTTGCAGAGATCATGGATCCAACTGAAAGAGCAAAGGGATACTTTCGAGGCTCATTACAAAGCAAGCCAAGCAAGGACCCTAGAGCTAACAAAGCTACTTCATGAGGAACGAAACCTCAACTCATACCTCAACACAAAGAGGAAGCGTCCATGGGAGACTTAAAACCCCATCTTTTGTACTTATTTCGTTTTCATTTTTGTAAGCCTAAAAGGCAAAACAAGTTATTACTAATAAAAAGTTACTTTCTTGTTTGTTTAAGCAAATTTAAATCCTGCGGTCCTTGAAAACATTGCATATGCATTCCCATATCATTGCATCACAGGTTTATAATTGTGCACAGGTTTCTCATCTTCTCGCTGTTTATTTCAACAATGGCTCTTGAACAATCAGTTAAGGATCTCCAGGCACAGAATGCACAGTTCCAAGAGCTGATCCTGAACCTATCTAAGGGGCAGGATGAATTGAAGACACTGCTGGCCAAGAAGACTAAGAAGGCTAGAAGGTCTGCTGGGTTGCTCAACATGGGAAGAAGGTTCAAAGGTCCTGTCAAGACCAAGGAACATGTTGAAGACTATGAATCTGAAGAATCTGAGCAGGAGAGAGGCAGTCTCCACAACACTATGGGGGACTCTGATTCTGAGGCTAACTACTACCATGAGCCTAACGAAGACAAATTCAAGATGCTGGTGGATAGAATGGATGCTATGGAATTACAGAAATCATCTGGGCTGGATTTTGAGGATTTGAGCTTGATATCTGGGGTGGTCATACCCATTGGGTTCAAAGTTCCTACATTTGTTGTCTATGATGGGGTCTCTTGTCCCAAATTGCATCTGAGGTCTTATGTCAGAAGAATGCAACCCCACACTGCTGATAAAAAGTTGTGGATCCATTTCTTTCAAGAGAGTTTATCTGGAGCTCAGCTAGAGTGGTATTATCAGTTGGAGAGTGTCAACATCAGAGATTGGAATGACCTTGCTGAAGCTTTCTACAAGCAGTATCAATACAATGCTGACTTAGCCCCCACTCGCATGCAGCTTCAGAGCATGTCTATGGGTGCCAAAGAAAGCTTTAAGGAGTATGCTCAGAAGTGGAGAGACTTAGCTGGAAGAGTTCAACCCCCTTTGACTGATAGGGAGTTGGTTGATATGTTCATGTGTACGCTGAATGGTCCGTTTTACAGTCATCTCATTGGAAGCTCATCATCTGGCTTCACTGAGTTGATCATGACAGGAGAGCGAGTAGAGAATGGTATCAAGAGTGGTAAGATCCAAGTGGGCACTTCTTCATCAGGTGCTGCAAAGAAGCCTCCCACTGGGAAGAAAGAATCTAATGCTGTGTATGGTCAGCCTGATCGTAACAGAAGGCATCAGTCTGTTAGTGCAGTTCATATTTCAAATCCAACTCCTGCAACAACAGAGCAGCCTCAAGGCAACCAACAGAGGGCTAGAAGACAGTTCACGAAGATCAACATGTCAATGGCTCAGGCATTGCAACACTTGTTGAAAGCTGAACTCATTACCCTGAGGGAGGCTCCTCAGAATCCCAATGTTACCTCTCCCAAGTACAATCCCAATGCACGATGTGTATATCATTCAAACTGTCCAGGACATGATACTAATAACTGCTGGGTCTTGAAGAACAAAATTCAGGATATGATTGATGCTGGAGAAATTGAGTTTGATCCACCAGGTACTCCAAATGTGATTACAGCTCCAATGCCAAATCACGAGAAGACTGTCAACGCCATTGATGAAGATATTGATGAAGATCTGCATGTCTATTCAGTTATGGAGTTGAGCACACCATTGTCTGTTATCAAAAAGAGGTTAGTACAAGCTGGGATCTTTCCAGGTTGTCATGAAGATTGTCTATATTGTACCTATAAGCCGGATAGTTGCTTCATTTTGAGAGATGGGATTCAACGTCTCATGGATAAATATACTATAGTGTTTGAAAGAAGACCAGCATCTGTAGAAAGTATGGTGGATCATCTGACTCAGGGTAAGAAGATTGAAGAGGTTGACATGGTTGACAAAGTACCACTAAGAATCACTTCAAAGGGTCCCATTAAAATCATTCATCAGGGCCCAATCAAGATTACTGCTGAAGGGCCTGTGAAAGTTGTTGCTGAAGCCAGAGTAGCTCCTCTGATCATTACCACTCCTGGTCCTATTCCTTATACATCTGACAAAGCTGTGCCTTGGCACTATGGGTCTGATGTTTACATCCATGGTGTCAAGCAGGAGCCTTTACCTGATATGCCTGTTGACATTGATAATATTGCTGGATCTAGCAAGATCACTCATAGTGGAAGAGTCTTCTCTCCTCCAGTTGCTTCTAAGAGTGCAGTTACTCCTGCTGTTACTTCCACCACTGATGCTCGGGGCAAGGGTCCTGTTATTGAGCCTGTATCTACTGACGTGCCAGCTGCTGATGACCTCTCTAAGCAGATGGAAGAAGTATTGAAAATCATTCGCAAGAGTGATTATGATATTGTTGATCAGCTGGGGCATACCCCCTCAAAGATTTCTATGCTCTCCCTGTTATTATGTTCTGAGGCTCATGCCAAGTCATTGATCAAGTTTCTAAAGATGGCTCATGTACCCAGTGCAATTTCTGTGGACCAGTTTGAGAATTGTGTTGCTCACCTGACCTATGACAACGGGTTAGGATTTTCTGATGCTGACTTGACCCCTGCCAAGAGGGATCATAACCAGGGCCTTGCATATTTCAATTGAATGCAGGGGCACTACCCTGTCTCATGTGCTGATAGACAATGGTTCCTCTCTGAATGTGTTGCCTAAGGAAGTCCTGAACAAGCTGAGTCCTGAAGATACGGTATTGAAGCCCAGTAATATTGTGGTAAAGGCTTTTGATGGTTCTAGAAGAGTAGTGCATGGGGAAATTGATCTTCCAATCAAGGTTGGCTCTCAGGTGTTTACTGCTACATTCTATGTGATGGATATTCGTCCTTCGTACTCATGTCTGCTTGGTCGTCCCTGGATCCATGGGGCAGGTGCTGTGACCTCCACATTACATCAAAAGTTGAGATATCCGGTGAATGGAAAAGTTGTTACTGTCTTTGGAGAGGAAGAATACTTTGTCAGCCATGTAAACACTTTCAAGTATCTGGAAGTAGAAGGTGAATACATTGAAACTCCATGTCAGTCATTTGAAGTGGTTCCCTGGGCTGTTAAGGATTGTGTGACTCCTCCTGCTGTGAAGAAGGTTCCTGTGGTCATCAGAAACCCTCCAACAATGGCAATGGCCTCCCTCAATGATGCAAAAGCTGTGGTGGAAGAAGAGTCCCAGAAGGCTGTCCATCATGCCCGTGTTGTTCGTATCACCAATCAAGGGGTTATCAATGCTGTGGGAGATCAAGATGAAGACTACAACTTGGAGGCATGGATTTTTCCTACTGTGGGTGCTGGACTCAATAATTGGACAGCTGAAGATGTCATCCCTATCTCCTTTAGTCAGGAGTAAATACTATTACTGTGTTATGTTTTTAAATTTATAATTTCTGGAACAATTAAAACTTTTAAGCCCTGTGCCTTACCCGGGGCACAATGGTGTGCTTGTTACGGGTTGTCATTTCATTTGCATACTGCATTCAATAAAATCAGTGGACGTTTCGTTTTCGTAAATATTGTGTTCCTTGTCTTTCTTTTTCTTTTATTTTTGCTTTATCAGCTATGTGTTCTTACACACACCCACGTCACTAAAATGCAGATCCTCATCCACTCTGGATCCAGTTGATAACAGTTCTACTATTGCCAATTACAATTTCGAGAATCCGATCTATCAAACTGAAGACGGAAACGAGGACGATTGTGAAATACCTGTAGAGCTTGCTAGGTTGTTACAACAAGAAGAGAAAGCTATACAGCCACATGAAGAGCCAGTCGAAGTTGTGAATCTGGGAACTGAAGAAAACAGAAAAGAGGTCAAAATAGGGGATGATTTAGAGGATAGTGTCAAGAGCAGGTTGATTCAGATGCTACGTGACTATGTGGAGATCTTTGCTTGGTCTTATGAAGATATGCCAGGGTTGGATACAGACATTGTGGTTCACCGTTTGCCAGTGAAAGAAGATTGTCGTCCAAAGAAGCAGAAGGTTCGTCGTATGCGTCCTGAAATGTCAGAAAAGATCAAAGCAGATGTAATGAAACAGTTCAATGCAGGGTTCTTGGCCGTAACTTCTTATCCTCAGTGGGTTGCAAATGTGGTACCAGTTCCTAAGAAAGATGGTAAGGTACGTATGTGTGTAGACTACAGAGATCTGAACAAGGCTAGCCCTAAAGATGACTTTCCACTTCCTCATATTGATATTCTGGTAGACAACACTGCTCAGCATAAGGTATTCTCTTTTATGGATGGTTTCTCTGGTTACAATCAAATCAAGATGGCACCTGAAGATATGGAGAAGACTACATTTGTGACACAGTGGGGCACCTTTTGCTATAAGGTAATGCCATTTGGTTTGAAGAATGCAGGGGCAACATATCAGCGTGCTATGGTGGCTTTGTTTCATGATATGATTCATCATGAGATAGAGGTATATGTGGATGATATGATAGCCAGATCTCAGAATGAAGAGCAACATCTTGATCATCTGCACAAGTTGTTTGAGAGGTTGAAGAAATACAAGTTGAGATTGAACCCAAACAAGTGTACTTTTGGAGTTAGATCTGGAAAACTCTTGGGTTTCATTGTCAGTGGAAAAGGTATTGAAGTGGATCCTGCAAAAGTGAAAGCTATACGAGAGATGCCAGCTCCCCGTACTGAGAAGGAGGTTAGAGGTTTCTTGGGACGATTGAACTACATTGCAAGATTTATTTCCCAATTAACTACCATCTGTGAGCCAATCTTCAAGTTGTTGAAGAAAGATCAGGTGATGGAATGGAATGATGAGTGCCAGACTGCCTTTGATGAAATCAAGAGATATTTGCTAGAACCTCCAATTTTAATGCCACCAGTTGATGGAAGACCCTTGATTATGTATTTAACAGTATTAGACAACTCAATGGGGTGTGTATTGGGGCAACATGACGAGTCTGGTCGAAAAGAGCAGGCAATATACTACCTTAGCAAAAAGTTTACCGACTGTGAAACAAGATACTCACTGCTCGAGAAAACTTGCTGCGCTTTGGCATGGGCTGCTCGCCGACTAAGACAGTATATGTTGACCCATACTACCTTGTTGATTTCGAAGATGGATCCAATCAAGTACATATTTGAGAAACCTGCTCTCTCCGGAAGAATTGCAAGATGGCAAATGATCTTGACGGAATATGATATACAGTATACTACTCAGAAGGCCATTAAGGGGAGTGTTGTTGCTGATCATTTGGCTCATCAAGCAGTAGATGATTACCAGTCAATGAATTTTGAGTTCCCTGATGAAGACATTATGTCTGTTACCAAAGAACCTGGACAATATGACGGACCTGAACAAGGATCCCGATGGACTATGGTTTTTGATGGTGCCTCCAATGCACATGGTAATGGTGTTGGTGTTGTGATTAGTTCCCCTGAAGGTTGTCATACCCCGATTACTGCCAGACTTTGTTTCTATTGTACCAATAACATGGCTGAGTATGAGGCATGTATCATGGGTATGCAAGTTGCTATTGATATGAAGATTCAGTTCCTTGAGGTGTATGGAGATTCAGCTCTGGTAGTAAGTCAGATTAAAGGAGATTGGGATACAAAGCATGATAATCTCATTCCTTACAGAGAACATGTGTTGTCTTTGATCCCACATTTCAAAGAGATTACTTTTGGACATATTCCACGAAGAGAGAATCAGTTGGCAGACGCATTGGCCACCATGGCATCTATGTTTGAGATCAGCTGGGATGGTGAAGACTTCCCACAACCTGTAAACGCAGACATAGTTAAAAAATACTACGCATAAAAAGAGACCCGCTAGGTTGACAGGCCTAGGCAAAAATAAGGGCATCCCGGCAAACCAAAAGGGTTTGGGCAAAAATTAGGGATATATATATAAAAAGATGTACACCCGGCAAGTCGAAAACCTGAAAAGGCGGCTTGGGCAAAAAAGGGTATCCCGGTGGATTGAAAACCTGAAAGGGCAATCCAGGCAAAAGTTAGGGATTAAAGCGTATGACTATGTCTTGTTTGGATCACTCATGAAACTGCAACCAGTTGTACTACTTACTCAAGCTCAAACAGATAAAGCTCAATCCAATCGTTTCCGTCTCAACAGCAAGAAGATGAGATACTTGAGTGGCAATAGTAGAATTAAAACTCAATAGGATTATTTCCCACATAGCTGATTCTTTTTGTAAAACTTCATGACAAAATTCTCTTACTAGGGTTTATGTCTCCTTGTACAAACTTACCCGTGCATGGGTCACTTTTGATATAAATAAATTCCATCTTTTGAATCCAGATTCACTTTTACCCTATTTACATAAGCGAAACGTCCATTGGTTGTGTTTGAATGTATGTATGCCTTTGAATATGATTGATGTTTACCAGAAACGCATGTATGCTTTTAATATGATTGATGTTTACCAGAAATGCATGAAAATGCAGTAATAGTATTTACTAAGGACGAACGAGGGAAGGATTTCAACGAAGCTTCGCCGGTTCATCTTTACAAGACAGTTACAAACCATCAGTAGGACTAATCCATTTTCACAAAGTCTAATCTCCCCTGGAATTTATATCCATCTCTTTTATCCTCATACGGATATACGGGAAATTACTTTCCAATAAGGGCACGATGAACGAAGACGGGATGTTATACTTATCCTACTATCAAACGAAAACGAAGGTTATCTATACCCTACTATCCCCAACAACGGGAGGTTATCTATACCTTGTTATCCCCAACAACGGGAGGTTATCTATACCTTGTTGTCCCCAGCAGACGGAGGGTTATATATTCTTCAACAACGAATCGGGATTTATTTTCCTTGGCCAGCAGTTGTTATACAAGGATATCCAGACACTTCCAGCAGTGTCATAGCATACATACATCATTTACATCATACCATAACATGTATGTCTATAGTACATTACCTAAGTGCATCATGTCATACATGCATACATAAAGCATAAACTAATGTTGTTATACAGAATGCTACCTTGTTTTCAGGTTAATTATCCAACAAACAATCTTATGATCTTTGGGACTGCTTTATTGTAACCTCAGGGTTACTTTATCCTCCTGATGAGCTTCTTATTACTTTGGGACTGCTTTATTGTAACCTCAGGGTTATTTTATCCTCCTGATAGCCTCTCATGACTTCAAGACTGCTTTAGAGCTACTGATTGCTCTATCCTCCTGAAATCATCCTATTACTTCAAGACTGCTTTAGAGCTATTCATTGCTCTATCCTCATGAGGTCATATTACTACTTCAAGACTGCTTTAGAGCTATTCATTGCTCTATCCTCCTGAAGCCATCTAATTATTTCAAGACTGCTTTAGAGTTATCCATTGCTCTATCCTCCTGAAATTACATTATTATTTCAAGACTGCTTTAGAGCTATCCATTGCTCTATCCTCCTGAAATCATTACTTCAAGACTGCTTTAGAGCTATTGATTGCTCTATCCTCCTGAAGACATATCACATTATTATTTCAAGACTGCTTTAGAGCTGTTGATTGCTCTATCCTACTGAAGCCATTCTATTACTTCAAGACTGCTTTAGAGCTATTGATTGCTCTATCCTCCTGAAGCCATTATTACTTCAAGACTGCTTTAGAGCTATTGATTGCTCTATCCTCCTGAGGTCAGATTTATCACTTCAAGACTGCTTTAGGGTTATCATTATTGATTGCTCTATCCTCATGAAGACATGCTGTTACATCAGTATTACTCCAGACTCCTGACAGTTCTCATTATACTACTGAAGAACTTTCCCCTAGTGGCATCTTTAAGCCCACTCAATCATGTTCAACCAACCATCAATATCACTCCATGCACTGGTGAGTGCAAATTTTTGGGCTTTTGTGTTCAATCCCCTTCAACCTTCCAGGTTACGACTGGCAAATATACCAATCTAACCCCTCAGGTTTCAGAAAATTGAACAGGGGAAGCTGTTGCACCCCAAAATTTGCCCTCACAATACAAGACTTTGTGTTCCAAGAAGGTTCACAAGGTTCACAAAATTCACAATTGGTCAGAAGAGTTGACAATTCCCTCAGACAATGCACCTCCTAAGCAGTGCATCCAAAACTAGGATTTTGACTTTAATCAGGCTAAATGGACTTCCAAGACTTCAAGTGAGCTTCATAACATCTTATATGTGTATAAGAACCCCCATGTCAAGTTTCAAGACTTTTCTCAAAAGTTTGCTCAGTCAGATGATCAGATAAGTCAAAAGCAGTCAATGCAGTTAAAAGGTCAAACCAAAGTCAAACTTCATGATTTTTTTTTTGCCAACATCAAAGAGAGGTTGGGTGAGAAATATTATCATAATAACTGTAATACCCCAAATTTTGCCCTAAGATTTGTCGTCGCATTTCATTGCATTTAATCAATTACTAACAAATTTGTGTAGTCGTTTGACTTTTTGCAGGTAAATATCATATGGCATGCATTTTTTTTCTAAAAAGTAAAAATGGCACAATTGGCAGGAGGACATGTGTAAGGAGTTATGAGTGTGAGAGGTTGAGAGTTTGAATCTCACCTTTGTCATTTTTTTTGTTTTTTATTATTTTTACTCTAAATTTTTCTATCTTTCATTAAAAAAATAACAAAAATAGTTTTTTATTATTATTTAATTAATATTTTCGTATTTTAATTAAATCATTTTTTAAAATATTATTTTTTTCACTTTTTTCTAAATTATTCATAAAAATATCCAAAAAATCATAAAATAAAAAATATTGAAAAAAATTTTGTTCTTTTTATAATATTTTTTATTTTAGGAATCAATAGGATTATTAGTTTTTATTTTAAGTTTATTTTAATTATTTTAAATTATTTAAATTTTATTTTTTCTTAACTAATTATTTAGTTTGGGCTTTAAAATGGGCTTTAGGGACATTATTGACAATTTGGTGTTAACCCTAATTTGTTCCCTATATATATACATGTGTTGCCTTGTTGGAAAAAAGGAGAGAATGAAAAAAAACCTAAGAGGAGTGAGTGCCGTTTGCCGTTATTTAGTTTTCTTCTTCATCCATTACTATTGTTTCTTTTTCTTCATCGTTTACCGTTATTTCTTTTCCTTCATCTATTACTGTTGTTTCTTTTTCTTCATCTTTTACCGTTATTTCTTTTTCTTCATCTATTACCGTTATTTCTTTTTCTTTATCTATTACTGTTACGTTTATATATATATAATTTTTAAATTGTTAGAGTTTATATATATAAGATTTTTGATCGAATTATGTCGATACGATGTTTGCACATTTGTGTGCATGACGCGTGACATTTGTGTTAGTTCGATCTGGTTGCGATGATCGCATTTTTGTGTGAGCAATAATACTATTTTTTGCTTAATTTCTTTTTCTTTGCGATAAATTTTGTTTCGTCCGATTTAGATCTGGTTGCGATGAGCGCATTTCTGCGTTAGCAACATTGTTGGGTTATTTGGCACATTTAAAATTCATTATTGCTTTATTATTATTATTATTATTATTATTATTATTATTATTATTATTATTATTATTATTATTATTATTATTATTATCATTATTTATTATTATTATCATTATTATCATTATTATTACCATTATTATTATTATTGTTATCATTAATTTATTAAAATTTGTTATAATATAAAAATCTGTTTTTTAAAATAAATAACATTAACATCTTTTCCAAATTAATATGAAAACCTATTATTTTTAAGAAAAACTTTTTTTTTAGATAAATTTAAAATAATAACTAAAATCTTTTTTTTAAAATAATAACTAGAACCGTTATTTATTTTATTTTATTATTGTTCAATTCAAATTTCATTATCATATTGTATCTGCTCCTCTCATGTAACCTCGCGAACTTAACAATCGCTCTTTAAATTCTGCCTTTAAATTTCTGCTTGCATGGTTAAATTATGACATTATCTCTCTGTTTGCATGATTCAATTATCTCACGCGTTTACTATTATTTCTGTCACATTGCACACATCCGAAGGTTAGGTCTAACCGTTTGGCCGCCGCGCCAATAGTCCTCAACTTCAAACCCTTACAACCTCACAAACCCTAATTTTCACAAATGTCTCGCCGCAGGAAAAATTACAATTTTACCCCTAGCATTAGGTCAAAGAGCCGCCGCGCTCATTTTAGGGTTTCCCGCCGTGGAATCCCTAATTTAACCCTAATTACAACTTAACAATTCAACGTAGAGATTTGGAGTTTCTACACTCCGCGTAAGCGTGTCCTTAAGATGCGTTTATTCCCCTTGAGACCTTGACCACAGTCAAGAAGTCTCTAACCACCCTTTTGAGGGGAACTACGATTACTCTGATTCCGCTCCCGTAAGGATACGTAGGCACAAGATGCGATGTCTTGCCGAGTAAACTTAGAATTAACCCCCTTTATTATTTATTATTGCTTATTTATATTTTATTTATCTTTGCTATTTAATTATTTTGCTTATTATTTTGTAATTGTTTCTTGGATGTAAAGTTGTTTAATTATTTAATTATTATTATGGTTAGTAATTAGGGAGTGTAACAACATGTATGTAATATTAAAATAAATTTAGATCACTTTTAAATAAAGATAATTAAAATAAACACGTCACACACGTAAGTCGATTTTAATCGCCGTCTCACTTCCTAAGGATATCCCTCAAGTTGCCTACGAATAATGGTTAAGTGGGGTGTATAAAGCAAGTCCCTCAAATAGAAAAATCATCAAAGTCCCTTATGGTTTCCTTTACGAATCGAGTCCCTTTCGAAAAATGATGATGGTCCCTTATATGTGCTTATTACATCCCACAATGGCCTTCAAAGTCAAATTGTCCCTCACATATCCCTTAACATCCAAAGTAAGGACTACCTACTCCATTATAGTAGGGATAGTCTTACTAAAGGAAAGAATGAAGAATAAGAAAGACCTTTAAACATTAGGGTAGGTTACTCCTAGGTGCTTGCTCACTTCAAAACTGTTTCGCACTTAAACAAATTTTCAACAAGTTTTCAAACAAGTTCTTAACACATCCTTACATGGATTATTTATTAACTATTCTGAAAATTTTCTATTCACACACTACAATTTCAAAACAATTCAAAAGTGAGCTTAATTACCTAAGAGCCCATGGATAACCATGGATGAAAAGGATGCTAATACCTTCCCTTTTCATAACCTACCCCCCGGACCCAAAATATTCTCTAAGGTCTTTCCTGTTCTTTTATAACCTTTCCTTATGGATAAAATAAAAGTCGGTGGCGACTCTTGCTATCCGCAACATTGTTTAAAGTCAGTTCACCGGGTTACACCCTTGCATTCCAAGCTTGATCCAATTTTGTTATGTTTCTTTAATCATAAGTAACCTTAAGTAACTTTCATTTTTTTCACTAAACTCGAAAATGTGCTTGAACCATTGTCTTTAGAATGTCTTTTAGACTCAAAATCATATATTGGATGACCCCATTTGGATTTATAGATCTCCCAAACCAATTTTCAAATTCAACTTTTCAAACTTATAAGCCATTTTTAGTTCATTTTTGACCAATCATGCAAATCCATGCTATGAGCTTTTCCAACAATTCATGACCTTCTTTCTAGACTTAAAATCACATTTTGAACAACTTTCATGTTTTGAGTTTTTCCATTTGAGGCTTGGAAATAGGAGATATGGCATTTGCTTAAAAATGACCTATAACTGACAAATGACCAAAATACCCCTGTCTTGTTCAAACCATAAGTTGAGTTCCACAAATCCTATCAAGGACTTCTACAACTCAAATTAAAGCCAAGAAGATGCCCTTCAACATTCATGTTGACCAAGAGATCATAGGAATCATCCTACTAGGGCAAAAGTTGTCTGCAAGTTGGGTAACTTTCAAGGACCCAGATTCACACACCTCAGCTGACCTGTAATTTGTCAAAACCATAACTTGAGCTCTGCAACTCCTATCAAGGACTTCCACCACTCAAATTAAAGCTAAGAACAAGCTCTACAACATTCATGTTGTGTGGAAGATGAGATATCAATCACATCTAGAGCTAAAACTGCCTGGAAGATAGGGATCAAACTAGGGTTTTTTCACTGCCAATCCTCAGAAACCCTAACTCAAAACTTCTCCAACTCCTCAATCATGATGAGTTGGCCTAGGAATCATCTTTATAACATATCCATACATCATTCCATGATCTCATGGCCCCTGGATTAGGTCTCAACCTTCTCCAAATTTTCAGTTAATTTAGGGTTGACTCAGTCAAAACCCTAATTCTACCATTCATGGTTGAATCTTCTGAACTCTTGCATAGTGACTTCTCTGGGCTTCATGATGGCTATCAAGACATCTCATAGGCTTTCTCAAAACATCAAGTTCATTCTCAAAGTCTCAGAATCATCTGAGGGGCACCCACAACTCTCAAGTTATGAAGCACACAACCCTGGTCCCAACCAATTCCTCTGAAGATCTCTTGAACTGTCTGATGAAGGTATCAACTTTCAAACACTAGATGGATAAATAATTGTTGGTAAAATTTTGGGGTGCAACAAGGACCAATAAAACGCGGTGTCAACTTACGCGACTTCAATGCCCTACCAACACCAGTCATAGAAGTAACTCGAAGAAACACATGATCTCCCTCTTGAAATTCAAGTGCCTTCCTCCTCTTGTCATGATAACTCTTCTAACGGCTCTGAGAAATCTTCATCTTCTCTTGAATCATCTTAATCTTATCGGTAGTCTGCTGGACTATCTCAGGTCCAACCACAGAACTCTCTCCAAATTCATACCAACACAATGGCATTCTACACCGTCTACCATACAATGCCTCGAACGGTGCCATTCCAATACTCGAATGAAAACTGTTGTTGTAAGTAAATTCAATCAAAGGTAAGTAGCTATCCCAAGCTCCTCCCTTCTCCAACACACAAGCTCTCAAAAGATCCTCAATTGACTGGATCGTCCTCTCAGTCTGACCATCGGTCTGCGGATGATAAGCTGAACTCAAACACAACTTCGTACCCAAAGCACTTTGCAACCCTTCCCAAAATCTCGAAGTAAACCTTGGATCTCTATCTGCCACAATGCTAGACGGAATACCATACAAACTGATAATCCTCTCAATGTATAGATTTGCCAACCTCTCCAATGGGTAATCCATTCGCATATGAATAAAGTGTGCAGATTTGGTCAATCTATCCACAATAACCCAAATAGCTTCAAAGTTACTCGACGTCCTTGGTAAACCAGAGATAAAATCCATAGAAATGCTATCCCATTTCCACTCAGAAATAAACAACGGTTTCATCAAACCCGACGATTTTTATTGCTCAATCTTTGACTTCTGACAAGTCAAACAAGAATACATAAACTCGGCAATATCTTTCTTCATGCGAGGCCACCAAAATATTCTCCTCAAATCTTGATACATCTTAGCAGCACCCGGATGAATACTCAATCCACTACGATGTCCTTCCTCAAGAATACTCTTTTTCAGCTCAACAACATCAGGAACACAAACCCGATCATGACACCTCGTGATACCGTTCTCATCAATCTGAAAATCACCACCTCGACCTTGATTGATCAAAGTCAACCGATCACCTAAACTCAAATCAGATTTCTGTCCTTCTCGAATCTCATCCAGAATACCACTAGTAAGCTTTAACATACCCAGCTTAACTCCATAAGAAGCCTTCTCACACACCAAACTCAAATCACGAAATTGCTCAATCAATTCCAACTCTTTTACCATCATCATTGACATATGCAACGATTTCCTACTCAACACGTCAGCTACCATATTTGCTTTACCTGGATGGTAATTCAAACCAAAATCAAAATCTTTCAGAAGTTCCAACCATCTCCTTTGCCTCGCATTCAATTCTTTCTGATCAAAAAGATACTTCCAACTCTTATGATCACTAAACACCTCAAATCTCGAACCAAACAAATAATGCCTCCAAAGTTTCAGCACAAATACAACAGTGGCCAACTCTAAATCATGCGTCGGATAATTCTTCTCATGCACTCTAAGTTGCCTCGAAGGATAAGCTATAACTTGTTTATCTTGCATCAACACACCTCCTAAACCCATCAAAGAAGCATCACAATACACAACAAACGGTTCAGTCGGATTCGGCAAAATCAAAACAGGAGCTGTCGTCAATCTCCGCTTAAGCTCTTGGAAACTTCCTTCACACTCGCATCCCACACAAAAGCTTGACTTTTCCTAGTCAACTGCATCAATGGCAAGGATAACTTGGAAAATCCCTCAATAAATTTCCGATAATATCCCGCCAAACGAAGAAAACTTCTAATCTCAAAAACTGATTTCGGAGTCTCCCATTGCGATACCGCTTCAACCTTCGACGGATCCACTGCAATACCTCTACTCGAAATCACATGACCAAGGAATCTCACCTCCTTCAACCAAAATTCACACTTGGAAAGTTTAGCATACAAACGCTTCTCTTTCAATACGGATAACACAATCCTCAGATGCTCGGCATGCTCTTCTTCGCTCTTCGAATAAATCAAAATATCATCAATGAACACCACCACAAACTTATCCAAATAAGGATGGAAAATCCTATTCATGTACTCCATAAATACACCTGGTGCATTAGTCACACCAAATGGCATCACAGAATACTCATTGTGTCCATACCTCGTTCTAAAAGCAGTCTTCTGAATGTCTCCAGCTTTCACGCGAATCTGATGATACCCAGATCTCAAATCTATCTTACTGAACACACTCGCACCAACCAACTGATCCATCAAATCTTCAATCCTCGGAAGTGGATACTTATTCTTGATAGTCACCTTGTTCAATTGTCTGTAATCCACACAGAGCCTCATAGAACCTTCTTTCTTCTTAACCAACAACACCGGTGCACCCCACGGTGACACACTCGGACGAATAAACCTCTTCTCAAGTAGCTCTTCAAGTTGACTCTTCAACTCTTTCAATTCTGATGCGGACATACGATATGGAGCCATCGATATCGGACTAGTCCCAGGAATTAAGTCAATCACAAACTCCATTTCTCGTTCCGGCGGTAAATCTATTATCTCCTCAGGAAAAACTTCCGGAAACTCACGGACAATTGGCAAAGCATCAATCGATCCACTTTCACCAACACTCACCATATCCATTAACAAGAATACCTTAGCACCTTCTTGCAGTGATTCCTTCACTTGCTTAGCAGTTACAAACAAATCTTCTTCCTTCTCAGGTTCAGGAAAAATAACCGTTTTGTCAAAACAGTTAATATAAACACGATTGAATTCCAACCAATTCATCCCCAGGATAACATCGAGTTGAACTAAGTGAAGACACATTAAATCAACCCCAAAATCCTTACCAAAAATACTCAACGGACAATTCAAACACACATATGGGGTAGTTACCAAACCCATAGCAGGAGTATCAATAACCATATCTCCACTCATGACTGACAACTCCAGACTTAATCTCTTAACACAATCCAAGGAAATAAAAGAATGTGTAGCTCTAGTATCAATTATAGCGATCAAAGATATACCATTAATGAAACACGTACCTCGGATCAATCGATCATCATTAGCAGTCTCCGACCCTGATAGAGCAAACACCTTCCCACTCCCTTGAGTCTTCTTTGGCTTATCACACTTGGTACTAATGTGCCCTTGCTCACCACAGTTATAGCAAGTCACATTCGCACCGCTTCTACGTACACTCTAGAGCTTTGTGGCCTAGCTTCCCACACTTAAAACATTTATGATCAACACGTTTGCACTCGGGAGCACGATGTCCCTCTTCACCGCATCTAAAACATCTCACCAGAGTAGGAACTCCTCCCCCACTTGGCTTCTTACCGAAACCAACTTTCTGCTTCCCTTTCTCTGCATGAGTCACATACGGGTTTCCTCTAAATTGACTTTTTCCTTTCTTTTCACTTAAATTCTTGTAGTGGCTAGACCGAGCCCTACTATCTTCATCATAAATCCTGCTCTTGTTCACCAGTTCCGAGAATCGCCTAATCTCCTGATAACCAACAGCTTGCTTAATTTCCGGCCTCAAACCATTCACAAACTTGAGACACTTGGATCTCTCAGCATTAACAGTATTATAATGAGGACAAAACTTAATCAACTCCTCAAATATCGCCGCATACTCGGCCACAGTTGAGTTACCCTGCTTCAACTCAAGAAACTCAATTTCCTTCTTCCCACGCACATCTTCGGGAAAGTACTTCTCCAGAAATGTTTCCCTAAAAATATCCCAAGTAATCACCATCTCATTCTCTTCAAACCTTTGGCGAGTATTACCCCACCAATCCTCAGCTTCCTCTTCGAGCATATGAGTGCTGAATTGCACCCTCTGCGCATCCGAACAATTCATAACCCGAAAGATCTTCTCTATAGCTTTCAACCACACTTGCGCTTTGTCAGGCTCATGGGTTCCCTTGAAAACTGGTAGATTATTCCTTTGAAACCTCCCCAAAGCATGGAACTCATCATCAGCATGGTTTCCAATATTCACACCGGCTTGAGGATTCTGCTCAATCGCTCCCGCCAACCTCGTCAAAGCCTCCGCAATTGCTTCGTCATTCCTACCTGCAACCATCGTTCTTGATTCCCAAAACAAACATTCATTAGAACAACCATATTGATAGTGCTACAAACACGTACCAAATGCAAATGGGGAATAAACACATTAACAACTTGGTCAACAGACCGACCTGCTCTGATACCAATTAATGTAACACCCCCTTCTATACCCCCAAATAAACAATTAAATCACACAAGCACGTAATAAATTTCATCAGAGTAAATTAAAATATGGTATAAAAGAATTATGCCACATCATTCACCAAAATAACATACAACACCTGCTCTATAAAAGACATGCAATAGTGGGGTAGTTCAAGAGAGGAACTTAGTCCTACACCCACATCTCAATAGTTAGAAATTAAAGCGGAAGATTAAAACATTGAATTACTTAAGACATGTTATCATTTAAATACATGATTAAGTTTGGTTCACAATATCATTCATGTATACAAAACATTATTAAAAGATACATACACAAAGGTATCCCAACGAATACTATACAATCCTAACTACCCGGTGCTACATATCAGAGCATAACCGACCAAAAAGGATGAAGCTAAACTTCACAAAAGACCTCCAACACCCTAATCTGCAATGCCTCATAGAGCATTATAAAACAGCAGAAGGGTGAGAAATATTATCATAATAGTCAAAGCATATAAATATATACACATACACAAGTATAAAACACATACTTTCACATTTCTCACCACAAATCATTCCAACCATAATATACATCACATAAAGGTAAACTTTCATACAACAATACACATTAATCATGTGACTCAATGCAACTCATGCCATGTGGTACCAACACTTGTTATCATTTTTCGGTTTTTACACTTAAACCGGGTCCATGCTTCTTGACCGATAACAACAAAAGCCCGTTCCCTAAGCTTTCAAACCCACCCTTCTAGGTTTGAGACAAGTCACTAGTCTCCACGAAACTAGCAAACATTGCCTCTTGACTAAATGATGCATATGCAATCGACCACCAAATGCACTTAAGACCGTCTCGCATCTTAATCCCATGCATTCACATAATTCATCACACAAGAATTATAACATGATTGCACACACAACATATTCATATATCATCAATACATTTATCAAGCAATGCACACATATTCACAATATGTTATCATGCATTCTATTCATATAATCTCATACAAACAATATGTATTCATAATAATTCCACAGTCTAGGATTCACGTCATACGGCTACCCACATCATATATTTCACAATATACAATTACTCATTTCCAACAAGGATCAAACATAATCGAACAAGGAAATCAACATGGAATGGAATCACACGAAAACAAAATGATGTCACGCTCGCTGGCTTGCTCGCCTAGCGAACCAGGTCGCGAAGGCAAACAGAAGCTACTGACTTCGCTCGCCACCTACATCGCTACAGCGAGGCTCTAGCGAATCCTTCGCCACCACACTCGCTACCAGCGAACCAGATCAAATGCATTCTGCCCAAGTCTGGGACCTCTCGCTAACTATTCGCTCAGTGAGTCGCTAGCGAACGTTCGCGACCTGTTCGCCTAGCGAAGGTGCTAGCGAACGTCTGCGAATTCATAAAATTCCCACTGTCACCAAGTCCTCAACTCCTCACAAAACCGACCGATTCTCACCAAACCAGTTCCATAGTATTAGTATAACCTCCCTTGACTAAATTATATCACTTATTTCTAGTTTCTACCGTTAAAACTCG
This sequence comes from Lathyrus sativus, assembly GCA_963859935.3. Classification (NCBI taxonomy): domain Eukaryota; kingdom Viridiplantae; phylum Streptophyta; class Magnoliopsida; order Fabales; family Fabaceae; genus Lathyrus; species Lathyrus sativus. The sequence goes on along the minus strand of OZ012739.1, from coordinate 622,012,543 downwards.
GTTCTAACAATTAAATCCAATTTGCCCTAAATAGAAGTTGTAGAAAAACAACCAACAATCTAACCCAAGCATACATAATCATAGACATTGACTAGATAATGATATTCCACACCCTTACCTCGATTAATCGATGCTTGAGAGTTGTTCTTGAGCTTTTCCAACTTTTCTTCTTCTCCTTCTCTTTCTCCTTCTTCCTCTATCTTTCTTTTTCTTTCTCTTATGTTTCTATCTTCTTCCTTCCTTTTCACTTTTCCTTATAATTCTTTCCCTTCTAATTCTCTCCAACATCTATTAATTCATTTAATTAATCATACATTAATCAAACAATCCTCTTAATCATTTAATTAATATAAATAATTAATTAGTGAAAATTGGGCTGTTACAAGGTCCCCCCCGAAATAGGACGAGAGTCCAACATCTAGATTTATGTCATATTACTTGCCTTTTGAAAAGTATCCCCTAATTAGTTCTAAGTGACAGTCCGACATAATTTCTACCTGCATACGTGTATGATTGGTCGGGAGAAAAAAACAATCGGCACCAAAATGATGAAAAGACACTAAAAAGGAAACTACCTTCTAAGTTGGGTAACCCTCGCCGTGTCGTCCCAAAGTGAACCAATAAACACCAAAGCGCATAAACTCATCAAAAAATTATATATATATATATATATATATATATATATATATATATATATATATATATATATATATATATATATATATATATATATATATATATATATATATATATATATATATATATATATATATATATATATATATATATGTGTGTGTGTGTGTGTGTGTGTGTGTGTGTGTGTGTGTGTGTGTGTGTGTGTGTGTGTGTGTGTGTGTGTGTGTGTGTGTGTGTGTGTGTGTATGTGTGTGTGTGTGTGTGTGTGTGTGTGTGTGTGTGTGTGTGCCTAGAGAAAAAACTCTCGACCAGACTTATCTATGCGGCAGAAAAAAGAAATAAAATTGCCTTAATATTTATGGTCCGAACGAAAGGGGGAGGGGAAAATCGGAAAAAGAGACTTAAGGCCAAAGCATAGTTGGAAAGGTGTCTGAATGGGAAACTTTGGTTTGTGGATTCACCACGGTTAGTGTGCTTGTGAATACCTTCCTTGACAAGTGACTACCAAGAGAACTAGGACTAGCCGATCGGAACAAAGACTTGCGTATGAGTACCGTTGACCCTATTTTCATATGCCTTACCATGATGTTAACCACTTGATCCAAAATTTCATGAATGAAAGCTTTATTTCTTAAGGACAAGCTAAGGTTTAAGTTTGGTCATTGCATCATTATTTTTAGTTGTTTTTCTTTGGTATTTTACCATATTTTATTCAGTTTACATTAAATTATCATGTTCTATTCTTTGGTTTATGCTTACTTGATAGTTTCCGGGTCTAATAAGCATCCAAGATGACGATGGATCAAATATAAGCAAATAGAGAAAACGACAAAAAAGACATCTTCTCCCATACAAAAAACAGGGGGCTGCTATGACCATCCGTAGCAGCTTTTACAGGCTATAGAATTAGAATCCCTAGATGCCCCCATTTGATACTTCCTATTACTAAAGTCAGAGACCTGCTATGGCCACCCATAACAGCTACTACTCGTCGTAGCAGAGAGCCAAGAGAAAGATGTCAAATTTGTTTTATTTCCTTAATTAGATTGATATTCTTTTATTATGGCTCTTAGGCAATATTTGATTTGTCTCAAATCTGAATAATTCTCATTTAACCAAAGATATTATGCAGTTTTTTACTACTTTTCTATAAAAATCATAGTTTGTTGTGGGTTTATGATTCCCAACTTTTGTCAATATTTTCATTCCTAGTCACTACGTATTTTTGTTCTACTTTTCTCTATAACACAAGTTTCCAAAGGGTAAATTATGGATTCAAGTTTAATCATAATTTAGGTTTTATAATTCCTTATCTTTGAATCATTCATCTATTGTGATTTATTTGTATGATGATGAACATCGTTGTAGTTATGCTTGCCCTCACCATGAGTGAGTATTTTTGTAAGGACTAGGGTTATGGGGATTACTTCATGAGTAATCGTGTTACTATTGATTGCGAGAACTTTAATTAAACTTATTTTATAATATGAGTTCATGCATTCCAATTTCGTTACGAAAGTAAGTGGTTCTTAGGTAACGACTGTAGTCTGAAAGGATGTGTGTCGATACCGGAGGGCTGATTTTAAAACAATCTAATCCAAAGCAGCAAAAATGCTCGAACGAATTTGAGAAAATATATAGCTAAGCAAAATTAATGACTCGTCAATGACTAATCCGGACGATGCAAATGCCAACGAATTATTCGTCATCGATAGGGGCAATGCGCTGGCGAAAAAAGGTAGTGCCCAATTTTATCTATTTTCTTTCATTTAGGCAAAGTTATCGTAATTGATGTAACAAGGATCGTGTGATTGTGTTAGAAATATGAACTGTAACCTCCAGTCTTCTCTGCCTCAATTTGAAATTTAAATAGCTTTCTCTGTTGAGATGTTTACCGAAATTTTTATTTTTTATTTCTCTAGATATACATCGATAGGATAAAAATTCATCCCTTAAACCATTTGACTATATAGTTCGATATCTATTTTATTAATTTGCGACAAGCGAGCACTTGCGGCTGCATCAGCTGCTAAGAAACGCTTGAGTTGGTCACTAATGGCGTGGCAGAGCTTGCAGTGAATGCAACTGTAGCTCGACAAACTTCTCACAAAGATGCCAAAAATAAATAATGAATTTTAAACAAAGTAATAATGAATTTTAAATGATAAAAGTTTAAATAAAAATGAATAAATTTTAATAAATAAAAGGAATAAAAAAAGTTTAAGAAAAATGAATAAACAAATAAAAGATAAAATATATATACATTTAAATAAAAGATAAAATAAATATATTAAAAGAAAATAAAATAAAAGAATAAAATAAATAAAAGGAAATTTGAAATATAAATATAAATAAATAAATAAGTTAAAATAAATAATAAAAGATAAATAAATAATAAAAATGAAAATAAAATAAAAGTTTGATTTAAAATAATAAAAGAAGAAAAAGAAATAAAATAAAATAAATAAAATGGAAAAGAAAATATAAAGAAAATAATAATAAAAAGGAGAGAGAGAATCTCACTCTTTAAATAACAAATGTCCTGACCACATGTCACAACATTGAACTGATCATGATGTCTGACCAACTTGTCAAGACATCTGACTCAACATCTTGCTGGGAACTTGTTTTAACAAAGAGTGAAAGAGCACTAACATATACAATGTAGTGATCCCTACAGCTCTACTAACCTTCCAAGAATGTGTTTGAGTGGTTTAATTGAGTTGAGACCTCCTGGAACTCCTTGACCAAATCAATATGCAAATTGAAGCAAGTGATATATGGTAGAAGTGTTCAAGCTGTTACAGAAGTGTTATAATAATTTGGATCACTTCTATTAAGTGTATAGAATTTTTTTGGATGGATGAATGGAGTGGAAAGTGATTGCAATGAAGAGTTCGAAAGTTCTTGCAAGTTGTGCAACAATTGTGATATGAAAATGCAACTTCTAGTTATGGATGGTTTGGTGATTTTTAGAGTATTTCAGAAGCCTAGGTAAGTGGTATGGGATGTGTTTGAAGTGTTAGAATGAATGTTTAGTGACTGGTTTGTGAAATTCAAGTTTTTACTTTTGATGGATTTTGAATTTTTGCAAGAATATGTGATTTTGATATGGAGAGTGTTTTGTGAGGTTTTGGTCTATTGTTTTGTTTTGGTGTCTTGTTTTGTGTTGGTGTGTTTTGAATGATACAATATGGTCTCTATTTATAGAGAAACAAATCTTACTTGGAGGAAAAGTTTTGGATTAGAATCACTCCATTATCTAATGTATGATGTCATACTAGGTGTCATGAATTGGATGCCAAGGTACACATATCATATTATTCACATGGCTATAATTCTGATATTTTGATATTGAACTTTTCATATTACATCTCATCCCTTGGTGTTTTGATTATTCTTGGGCAGTTTGGGAGGTTTTTGATCAATTTCACTATTTCACTTTAATGTTAGAGGGCAAAACCTCATTTCATGGTTTTGAAATGATTTTTTTATCACATGCCAAGGATAAAATCTTGAAAATTATGTTATGCTCTTGCAGAGATAAGGCTTGCAAAGTGATCAAAAGTGATCTTGAACTTGTGTGATCAAAATTGTCTTGAATTCATCTTTATTAATGTTTCTTGCAAAAATTATAACTTCCAGCTCAAGTAAGATAAATCTTTGTCTTGGACTCTGTGGAAAGCTGGAAACATCCTCTAAAACTTTCATGTTGACAACGTTTCTTGATTCAATTGGGATCATGGAGGAAACTGGTCACCAAAATTGGAACTTTCAAGTTTTTGACATTAGAAAAATTCAGGATGTTTAGACATTTTTTGGCAATTAAGAAATCCAAACTTTGGCACTTCATAACTTCCAATCCTTATGAGATTTTGATCCAACCTTTGAACCAAATTGAAGTATGACATGTCATATTTACATACATCCCTTGGGCCTGAGGAGTGGTGGCTTGAATTGATCACAAAGTTTCCATAAAGTCATGCACTTGGCAAGGTGAAAAACTTAGAAAATTCTAAGTGTTTTGGATTTTCAAACAACTTGAAACTCAACCTTGAACATCAATAACTTCCACTTCAAGAAACATTTTGTCTTGTAATTTTCATCAACTTGTAGTACCAAATGCCATATTTCAAAGAATTATTTAAGTGTTTTCAATGGATGCTTGAGGAACAAGTTACAATTTTGGAAAGTAAGGCAAAAATCATGCAATTTCTTGACTTAGGAAAATTCTCAAAAACCCTATTTTGACAATTTTGATCTTTTCTTTGATTTTCTTGATTAATCATGACCAAATGTATCACTCAACCATATTTTCATGGTTCTTGAGTTGAGGAGTCCATGGTTGACCAAAACTCAAACTTTTAATTTGTGTACCTGTCAACTTTGTATCAGATGAATTCAAATTTTCAATCTTCAAAGGATCAAACTTCTTGGAAATTTAAATCATGTGAGTGGACTTCAAAGATGTATTTGAGGCTCTTGAATTATGTCTTTAAGAATAAGATCATTCTTAGATGAAAAAGTCAATTGTAAGCATTACTCAGTCAAACCGTAATTTGGTGCATCTGATGAACTTGAAGCTTGATGAGTTTGAAATGATGCAATCCTGCACTTGGTTATTGATGAAGAGGAACTTTTGATCTTCATGAATGAATGAGAGAGTTTAGAAGTTAAAGATCACACAAGTACCTGGATAATCATCAGTTTGAGCATCTTGAGGCACAACCTAACTTGTAAAGCAAGCAGGGACATATTTTTGTATTTTGAATTGGTTAGTAATGTATAAACACACACACACACACACACACACACACACACACACACACACACACACACACACACACACACACACACACATACACACACGTGTAATGCTAAATGTTATACAAATGATGCAAATGAGGTAGAATCTTAGGGGTAAAAAGTATGG